>BMAW01104111.1:874299-887856 GCA_019974015.1 Nephila pilipes
TGAATGAACCTTTGCAAAACCTTTGAATGAACCTTTGCAAAACCTTTAAGGGAAGGGCAGGTCCATGGCAGGAAATTTTGTTTTAACTGCTGCAATTATTAAAAGGACTCAAAAAGCTCAAATTCTTTTTATTTAAAAAATAAAATAGTTTTCTGTGGAAAAACTTGTCCGTTCTTAGATTGTAAACTCTTTGAATGACATGAAAAAGAAACGAGTGCAAAAATCTGCAGCCACGATGGCTATCTGTTGACTATTACTAATTAGTAAGAGTGTATAAATCTTCACATCATGCGTTTCGAATTACGCCAAGAGTTTTCTTCAAGTATACTTGTAGTTATGTTGCTTGCAATTAATAGATGTTGCAATTTATTTTTCCGTCTGGGTATTTTAATGAACTCGTTTAGTTAGAAGTCTATTTTAAGTAATTAGATGTTAAAAGTGGGTCAGAGCTCGATTCTTATATGCCATTACTTCCCTCAGTGTAACGAAATAGCCAGATCTATGGGCTATGATGCAAAAATTTTCCACTTTTCTCTCCTACCCATCTCCCCTCTTTTTTTTTTTTTTTTTTTTTCTTTTAAAAAAGGGAAAAGAAACGACATAATTTTTTCGATAACATTTTATCAACAATTCTTTTTGGTTCAGAATACTTCATAATAAAACGTTCTGTACGATTTTTAATTCAGTAAATTTAGTATTTTGAACTGTTATTTAAAATGTTGGGTATAATGTATATTAATGATTCGCCTTTAATATAAATTTTTTTTTGGTAATAATGTTGTGTTTTATTGGTGCTGGAACATTTTAAAAATTGTTTAATTATTATTATATTAGTGATATTTTTAATTTTAATTTTATTGGTGTATGTTGTTAATATTTTTTACTCTGACGTGAATACATATATTAATTTAAACAAATCAAAAGACTTTATATGTGTGAAATTTATTTCATTGTACCTACAGACTTTTCACCCTTTCCTTCAGGTTGTTTCGATGCATAATGTATTTTTTTTTATTTAAAAAATATTTAATAAAATTTTGGGGTAATTTCAGTCAGTAATTTATTTGCGTCTAAAAATGAAAAAGGCACTTCACCTGTGCAGCACTAATTGACTTGTAAAATATTTACGAGTATATGCTATTTCGTGCCTGTTCCTTATGGAGTTATATATATAAATCAAATACAAAGCACATATATTTTAATGAAATATTTTATCAGTGTATATTTAATCCAGTATATAAGTAATAAAGTTGTTTTTTCGATTATTTACTGAGCAGTTGGTTGAATAAATTTTACAGCAGTTCGAATCGTGGTTGAAAACAGATGAATTAAAAACAAACGAATGGAACTGAATGAGAGGGATCGAAAACTTTCAAATCGTTTTTGTTGTGGCAATAGCTCAGTGCCAACAAAGGAAATCCAAATTGTGACTTCACTTTAGAATTTCAGGAAGTGATTTTTTTATGATCCGATTTTTAGTGGAATCTTTCGCTGCGAAAACGTTTCAAAGGTGGCTCAGACCATCGCAGGGAGTGTCGTTTCGGTTGTCAGACCCCGCTCGTAAAAACATCCCCATGACATCTTCCGTTCAGCTCTGCCGGCAACCCCTCCTTCGTCAAACACAAGTATTATTCGCTCAACTTTTGTCGCGCAGAGTCGTAAAAATCATTTCATTTTTTTCCCCCCTTATTCTTCTTCTTTTGAAAGCAAATGAAATGAATAAAGAATATTGTGATTTATATAAAACCAGGTGCATATTGTGAAAATCTTAGTAGTCCAAGTTCTATCCGGCTAGGTTTTGCGGGGTAGCCTTTCTGTGAGATTTGCAGCGCCCCCTCCCCTTATTGTCTGTAACACAAAATGTTCGAAACTATTTTTTTTTTTTATTTTAGAGTAAAATAATCTTATGAGTCCATTTTTATTTCTAAGTTTCATTCCCAGTTGAAAACAATTTTTTTAAATGAGGTAATATGATTTTTAATAAATTTTTCGCTTTTTATACTTTTTCAGACACAGAATGATCTAGCTATATTGTATTACGTGTAAAACTGTGCTGTGACTGTTATTACATTAATTCGCTTCAAGTCTTCGCATTACGTGTAAGAGCAGCGATCATCTTATTGTCGAGTAGTGAACCGAAGATCGTTATTCAAGATTCTGCCTATTGGTCGGTTAAGGTCACTGAGATCCTACATGTTTTAAAATTTGCATGTTTTCTTTTGCTCTGTCCAGAGGGCGCTTCCTCCGTCGATGTATTATGTATGAGAATTATAAAAATAGACAACTTGGGAAAAGTGAATTTTAAAATTATAAACGCACCAGTTCCAAGACAAAGATAAATATCTGTATTTGTGTTTGTATCGAATGTGTTCGATATGTGATTCCAGGTTCACTTTATGCAAAATCTACTCTATCTAAAATGCTGATATTTTACACATTAAAAAGTGAGATTGTTTCCTATGCAGGAAACTCCTTTTTTTTTTTTTTTTTTTTTGAAAAAAAAAAAATAATAATAATAAATACTCGCAAATTTTAGGGGGGCCGCGGTAGCCTAATGGTCATGATCACGGAACTCGCGGCCGGTGCTTTTTGACAAGTCGTAGGTTTAAGCCCTGATGTCGCTCAAGATCCGCCGTGTAGCCGGGACTGATGCACGCTATATCTGTCGAGGCTGTAAGTCCTCCCATTGTCGTGATGTGGAAGTTAAGAGAGGAAGGTGCCAGCGTAGGTGTTGTCCTCTTCACTTAACCGAGGTTCAGAATTACGAGGTCCGTCGTCAATAGCCCTTATGTTGCTTCTAGTGCTACGTTAATAATAAAACTAATCAGTTTAATTTGCGATTTTCAAAAACACATGCGTATGTTTTTAGATTTTCTGCTAATCCATAAAAAAGTCTTGTCTTTTAATCATGATTCTCCATGCATTCCCTTCCTCTAGGACACAAAATTCACGAGTGCGGTAGGAAACCCAGACACATTTAGATGTTAATACGGCAGGAAAAAGGATCAAACTGAATTAATTACGATGCATTTTTAACAATGAAGAAAAAAGAAAAACTGAAATTCGTTTCTTTTAAGTGTAAACTTGTAGTCATAAATACCAGCTTTGGAGCTGTTTAATCAGTGTTTGAAAAGAATATTCTAAACAATTTTCAATAATATTTGTACAGCTAAGCGTGATATTTTGAGTAATAATTGTAATATTTCTCAATATCCTATAAGTCTGTCTTCGCCTCATGTCAAAGATCCAAAATCGTTCACGGATTGAAAAGTGTCCAAATTTCCATGTACATCCGAATCGTTATAATAAGTAAATTTGTTAATTATACTGTTCTTTATAATTTAGGAACATTTCATAAATACCCAATTCTTCCCTCGATTGTGTACAATTTAAGCATTATATAGGAGACGAAGTATGGGATATATTTTACACAAGATAAAAAAATGGGTTAAAAATAGCATAAAATAGACTGATTTCAATTGGAAATTGAATTCAGAATATTAATGTTGAAGTATTTTTCCAACTCAGAAAGTGTTCGTGGTCCTGCCCTTCAGAATAGCGAGGACAGATTTAATGGAAGCAGTTGTGATTCTTAATAACTTATACAATGCACCCTGCATTTGTTATTTTATTCTGCAGTGTTAGTTTTTCAAATTGTTAAATAATTTGAAAAATAACCGTACGTTTTCACAGAAAGGGCTTATTCACTCGTGTATTTGATGAAAAATGTGTATTAAAATTTTGTGCAATTAGGGAAGGGTTTAAGTGTTTTGCTTAAAATGTACTTGAAACCGTATATTTCAAATCTGATAGAACTTATAATGTGTTTAGTTATTATGTAAAGATGTCGAAAAATTGTTCAAAAATCTACGCATTAAATAAATGCCCTTGAAAAGCCTTTTATTGCAGTAATTCTTTCTTTGAATATTTTTATCAATGGCAATCGGATAAAAAAAATCCTTTCGTTTCAAATCGTGTATTTTGCCAGCACTAGAATAAAAAGTACCATAAATAAAACTATACACGTAATACATTGTTACTGTTTCAAGTACTGTCTACACTTTTTATCCACATAGATAATAAAACGGAACTGCTGGTTAAAGGGTCGAGAAATTCTAATTTTTAGAAAAGAATGAAAGGATTATGATAATCATACACAACATAAAGAAAGAGAGAGTAAAAGAAAGCGACCTCTGGAGGTCATGCGATGAAACACCGAATAGCAGTGTCCGCTTCCCAATGATTCATCTCTGAATAGGGAATCGCCCTCGGAGTGAAATCAAGGCCATCTCTGTCATTAAGGTTCATTTACATTATTAACCTTTGATCTGCAGAGCGGCTCTTGAAGGAACGGAATTTTAAAAGTTGTAAGTTTGCTTTTAAACCGTAGGATTCGTTATATATTTTGAAACTTTCTCAAGCCACAGGTGTCAATAACAAGTAAAAAAATTGAATTAGAATAAATATAAAAATTTCTTATTGGTTGTTTGATTGATTCATTTGAAATTTGCTTAAAAAATATCTGAGTAAGACATCGAGAAATTTTATTGGCTGGATGCGCTTGCAAGGCAGTTTTGAAAACAGTTTAAAAATAAACATCATTGAGTTTACTTTTCTCAATTCATTTCAAAGTATTGCAGCGACTTTCGAATTGAAAAAATTGAACTGCGAACTGAACAATATAACCGAGCGTCTTTGCTATTAAAAAAAATTCACAATAAGGGCTTTATTTATTTTTTTAATTATTATTATTATTTTTATTTATTGTAGACGAAAGATTTAAAAGGACTCGTAGAGATATCTTTTTATTTATACAAACGATGCAATTTAAGAATTTTTTTTAGTGTTATTATCTACTAAAGTATGTAGTTTATATTTTTAAATTATAAAAATGCTTTTTTTTTCTCTTCTTAATTTAAATGGTAACGAAACAGAACAAACCCTACTTCCTATCGCTCGCTAAGCCTCAGAAATTGCTGTGACAATTTTTTGTACAATTATTGCACATCGTGATATTTTCAATATTCTAGCAGATTGTGTTTAGATTTCGGATACTCAAAGACTGTTTATTGAATTTATAAATTACAGTTGAATAAAATATCTAAATGCAATACTTCCTCTAATACATTTTGAAATATGTATGTTTATGTTTGAGAAATGTAAATTTTTGAATTATGAAATAAGGGGGACACACACATAATATAAATTTAAAATAAAAATCATGTAAATTTTAAAATAAAAAAAAAAGGTTGAAATCGCTAAAAAAAACTTTTAATTACTTTTTCAACTGATCTCAAAAAATCTTATTTGAAAACGCTCTAAAAAATCATTTCGTCTTCACTTCTGTACCCGTAGCTTTTATTGGTCGATGAATTTGTGACTAGACTGTTATACACAATTAAGGTTAAGTCTGGGTCTTGCGTGAGAGAAATAAATGCATCTTTTAGAACACTTTAATGCATAATTTCTAACTAAATTTAATAATCATTTTGGAAGCTATACTACTTAAAGTTATGAATGTTTCAGAACCATACGTTCGGCTTTGTTTTGTTAGATTAGAAAAATTATACTAATTGGTATGTTTGCACTAAAAATTAATAATTTCCAGAAGTTTAAGTTTCTTAATTTCTTTATTTTTTTTGTTAACTAGATCTTTATAAAGTAATTAACCGTTTAGAGAGAGTGAGAGTTTGTGGATCCAGTAAACATGTGTAAACACGCATGTGTGTCCAAATTTAGACGCAGCATTTTTAATTACTTTTATATCTAATTTGAATTTTCTTTAGTTTCTCGGTTTTATTGTTGTGACTTTATGCAACAAACGTAATTTTCCCTTAATTATTCTGTTTTGAGTTTCATTATATATATATATATATGTAGGATTTTCCATCCAATTATTATTATGCAATTAATTTTATTTTTTCAATCTACTGTAAAACCAGTTCCTCCGATACTCAATAGATGTCGCCACGAATCAGAGTCATGTGATAAGCTCATGCAGCGCCACCTATCCGAGAATAAAACTATGTGACGCTCGTTTTCGCGCTCTCTTCTCTTTTTTGCCGCCACTTTCTCCGCTTCTCTTCTCCTTCGCTACCCGCGTCGGAAATAAACTTCAACGCCCGAGCGCGTTCCATCGCCAATATGGGTTAAATGAGGCAGTCATCTAACTTTATCTGACGAACTGGTTAACTTACTAATACTTTTCATTGTGTAAATACTTATCATTCTTCATCATCTCTCGTAATAAACAAGTAAAGCTACTGCAAGCTTCATCTTTGAATATCATCAACAACATTACATGGAATCCGAAATTACCCCCCTAGACAACCAGCCCATCGCGTAAGAGCAAACCAGCGTAGATTCGGGATGAACAATCTCCATCAACCCCCATTCTACATATATATATATATATATATTCAACTTTAATTTAATGGAGCATCACTGAAATATAACTTATTTTCCTAATTTTTCCCATTCTCTCATTTAAAAGTAAAAGCGTTCATTCTTATTTCCTGACACCATTCCTTTTTAACTTTAATTTTTTAATTTATGCAATCACGAGCTCCTAAAACCTGTAATGTCAGCTTTTCCCACGGATCCAGACTTATAAAGATAATCCCTACAAAACTTTCTCTCTGCAGCTGAAGTCCCTAAAAATCCTTACACATATACCATGTGATCTAAGAGAAAAATCCCTTCTATAAAATTCAAAGTAAGGGAAAATTCTTTCTTTCATAATTTTTCTCCACTCTGGTGTTGTGCAATCAAACGACGCAGTGTATCTTCAGCTATGCTACTCAGACGTCTATCAATTACAATATTTTATATATATATATACTAGCTGATACCCGCCCGCTTCGCTGGGCAGACGATAATATTATATTTTGGAACCTATACATAAAATATCAAAAAATGGGAGCATTGAAACGACCTTTATGTCCTCCAGATGTTTTTTTTTTTTATCAGCATTAATTATAACCTTAAACTCCTTTTGGTCTTTAGGAACTGAATCAACAGCAGCTTTGAAATCGTGAATATACATGTTATGTTCATGTAGCTCCTTTTGCAATTGGCTAATTCTGGCTTAACACCTGGGAAAATACCACAATGAATTTTTTTTTTCACTTTCATCATCACAGAGAAAGTAAAGCTGAAGAAAAGAAGGTTGTTGAGGAGGCTCAGCCAAAAGGCTACCTATCCTGTGGTATACCTGCCCCTGGACTTTAAATGCTGGCATAAAATTTCCTTCCTTCAATTCTTTTGCTCCGAATGACGTCATCTGAAAACATCCATTATACTTACGAATTGTAGAAAGAAAATGTTCTGAAATCTGATCACTCATGACTAAGAAGACTATTCAATGGTTCAGGGTAGGATCTAATAGCAAGAAGCTGAACTTGACCACCTCTGCAGCACATTCCTGGAGGTTCTTCTATCCATTTTAAAGCACGGCACCTCGAACAGGGCAAACGTTTTCCGATACTGACAATTTTATCATTTGAATAGTCAATATATATTTTATATTTAGAATCAGACATATTTTTGGAAGTCCATGGCGTTAATTTAACTTTTCATCTTTTTTCATAGTACTTAATTACAGCTGCCTGATTCACATGGGGGTTATTAGAAAAGTATTTTCTTACAGCTGCTTTATGTACTTCGGGATGGCTTTTAGTATATTTTGAAAAAGCTTCTCTATGTACTTCAGAATGACTTTGAGTATATTTTGTAGCAGCTTGTCTTACTTGTTTATATCTAATTGAATTTGTGAATTTTGTTTCTTTTTTTTTTTACCTTTATTTAGTTGAAGAGATATTACATCATTAATAATTGATTCACTTGAACTTGATAAATCAATGTTAGATATTGATTGAGTCTTTGAAACTAACACAGACACATTTTCTTGAGGCTGAAACACTAAAGATGACACATTTTCTTCATTTTGTTTCACATTATCATCATCAGGATTAACTTTACTTCTATTTGTTAATCCAACTATTTCAATATAAACATCAAAATGACCACTATTAAAGTGTCCCGTAAAACGTTATCTTTTTTCCCCCTGAATTACTTCACCAACAGAAGCTATAAGGCAGTCACTTTGATACACTTCGAACAAATAGAGAAATAGCTCTGCCCGTCGCCATAATATCGCAAATAGATCCATACGTGTTTGGTTTACACATTTCGGTAAAGTATAAATCGTTAGTATTACAAGAGGCGTCAGATAGCATTTGAGTGTAGCATTTAAACCGATCCCAGTTGTTAAACACGTGAGAAACAATAATATTTCTCATTTTATGCGCCATCGATATGTCACCGAACACCAGCTAAGACAAATACGAAAATAAACATGTTCCGTCGCCAAGAATTTTAAAAAACGTTGAAAGGAGTAAGTATTCCATCTATCCAAATATATTTAACATCCATTATTAAAATTATAACTGAAAAGTGAATATGAAAAATCAATTTGTATTAACCTACAAAGAAATACTTTTCAAGTTAAAAAATATAACCGAAATTAATTTTTTTAAATCAAATTATTTAAATATTCAACAAAAAAATACTAACAAAAAAATAAAGTATAATAAAATATTTTAGCAAAAAGTCACCCGTATTACGTTATCCATTTTGCAAAGGGATAGCTCTATTACTCTAGCAGCATATCAGGAACTGCAATTGAATAAGACAGAATAGCTCTTAAAAAATCATAGCATTTAAAATAATTCTGTATTCTGAAAACGATAAAATATCCGGCCATTTTAAAAAATCAAAAACATTTATTTTCTAGAAATCAAAACCTAAAAATAGTCAAAATACAGAAAAAAACCTTTTGCATAAACATTAGGTTACAATTAATGCGTATATCGAAATAAATATTTTGATAGCTACTTATTTTTTTTTATCAATGACATGAATAACATACCGTTATTATTTATTTGTTAAAAGCCAACTTCAATATCTTCGTAAGATTGCGTTTAGATTTACAAATGTAATTTATCAATCATTATTTATAATAAAATACTTTCTCATAAATTTAAAACTTACGCTAGGTTCCACAACTATAAAAAATTATCGTTTGCTGAGCAAAGCGGTCGGAAATCAGCTGGGGTTACAATACTATAGCTTTTTAAAATTCACAATGCAAGGTCATTGAAATGCTTCGACTTGGCGGTGGAAGATATTTGGTGATAAATCTCAAAATGTAGGAATTTCGGGGCTCAACATTTACATTATATATGATAAATCTACAATGCATCCTACTCAGCGGATTGTCTTTTGTGTGCGTTACTCCGTAAGAAGTCGCGATTTTAGTATTTTTCAAAATCCCGCTCTTGCCAATCCTCCATCAGCGCCTCAATATTAAATTATTTCCACTTCGCACGCGCAAATCTCGCCAAGTAAACTTAATTGGTAGCAATGCACAGAATACATATAAAAAAATATATATTCCGTTTAGCGTCGGTCATATCATTTTTGGCGATAAAGTCGCCAATAATGACCTAATTGATGGATAAGAAAAGATTAACGGATGAAAATCACATTTTGGATAAGAATTCCGCAAAATCCGTTCTTAGTGAGCGTCTACATCGCAAAACGATTAACTATACTAAATTTCGTCAATCGGTTGTATAGTTTTAGAGATATCGTGATGAGTCAGTCAGTGGTATTTCGCTTATATATATATATATATATATATATATATATATATAATGTAATTGATAGACGTAGCTATTTACTAAATTGGATTCGGTGGATACAAAGATGTTGGAATCAAATTGGTAATTAACCATGTTAAATTTTATTACTTATAACTTATTTCTAATTAAAATCAAATGCTGTTTCTTCCAACAATTGTTTTAGCTGCCCGGTCGAACCGAGAACACGTCTTTTTGCAAGTCTATGTTAGGAGACGAACGAATGTAAATGCTGTTGGGCACGAAAATAGTGAAAGGCCATTTCTAGTCTGACACAGATAGGCTCACATTTTCTGCACACGCACTAAATATTTACGATAACCTGCGCCATTATTCCCAGCATAAACCAAACAAACAAAAATGATTACATCCAGAGCGGCATTGACTTTGAAACCCAATCCATAAACTGCATTCCGCTGACACAGGGTGAACATGATTTAGAGAGGAAAACCGTCGCGAACAATGAAAGTCGGGTTCTTTCTTTTTTTTTCTTTAGCGCTTCTCTCTTTTTATTGTTCCACACGATTTGCATCGAGATGTTCGAATCGGAATCCCGCTTGAGTTTGCTATTGTAATACTGGGTTTGTTTTACACTAGACTTATATAAAATGCGTCTCTAATATGCTGAAAAGATAAATTTTGGTTTTCGTTTTTCATCAGCACAAAGTGAAAGCTTCGTTTCGTTATATTAAATGTTTAGAAGGAAATTCAAAACATTATTTAAAGACAGTTATATTTCAATTTAATATATTCGAAACATTCTAGATTTTATTTGAAACTAACCTTAATGTGTCGCTGTATTTCTATTTCAAAATCTGTTTTAGATTTCTGCACTGCAGAACGTAAAAACTTGATTTTGTGCATGTACTTATTGGTTCTTTGACATGATATCTTGACTTTTAATTCCTATTATTTCCTTTTCTTAGTATCTTTTTCGCACTGCAGTTTTTATCTTACAAGTTATTTGGAATGATAACCAGTCAATTATTAGTAGGGAAAAAAAGCGTTATTAGAACTGAATGGTTGCATAGCAACGGATATGCTATCTTGGATTTTGCTACATCTGAAAAAAACCTGTCTCGTCTTATTGTGTTGTTCTAGCTCGGTATTTTTTTCAGTATAGGAATGTAGGTTTTTTCTTAATGTTTCCTTTTCCATATAAATAGTGAAAATAATTATGTGAAATATTAAATAAATAATATAAAACACTATACGAACTACACTTGCATGTATTATTTCGTGGAATACATCACAATCACATGTACATTTGAATCATCAGTCAGTACAAGGAGCACCACAAAAGTTTTAATACAGCGGCTTAAAACGCAATGCTCCACACACATAATTCATTCTTGTTTTTAAAAATACATTTCCCTTTATTTACGAAAGTCTTCGGCAGTCTAGGAAAGCATTTCTAAGCTTTCTTTTAATTTTAAATCTTTTTTTAAAAAATGAATTTTTTGAAAAAGCCCCCCCCCCCCCCCTCCACGATAGAGAGGAAAATGGATTCTTTTTATCCTTGAAAAAATGCATTCTCTGTTATCTAGATGTGATTTTGCTAAGTTATTTCTTTTCCCCGAGTCTTCAATTACGATGTGGCGAATTGCATTTTTTAAGAAATTAATATTTAAACGGCCATCATTTGAAAACCTTGTCTATCAGAATGCAAATTGTCGTCTGTTCCAGAAGTGGAAAGATGACTACTCCAAAATATCATCATTTTTGACCTCCGTCCATTTCTAAAGTGAGCACACATTACCTATACACCATGAAGATAGATTACTATAAATCTTGTAATAAATTCGATGATTTATAACTCCCACACTTTTACTGATTTTAATACAAATTTATTGACACTGGGCATGAGCGGTATTGAAGTTTCACAACATTCCAAAAACTATTTGCTCAAAACACATGAAGATTTATCTGAACTGGACATCGATCTGGGAAGAATGTTATTTTGAAGGGGGAAGAACTATTTACGCTTCGTAAGAAGTTATTTCAGTTTTGTAGCAATGTCTTTAAAACTTTTGGGTTGCATATTTCCACGAAATATTCCAATCTTGAGATTAATGTAAATATTAATTCAATCCGTCTTCGAGGAATACAAATATTTTAATACTGAATTTATTGAACGTGCAAATGTGTATTTTGAGTGGTCAAGTGTGCTTTTTTTCTCGAAATTCTTATTGCTGTTGGTCATTCACCAGAAAGCGAAGCGTGAATTCACGGTCATCATTTTCCATGCTTCGAATATTTACTATTCTTGGAGCGATAGAACACAATGGAACTACAAATAAAAGAGAAAATAGAAGCGAATTTATTGCAAACGGTGTTTGTTCTTAGTTCTGGGAAACGCAAATGATTCTGATGAAGTTCTAAAAAACGCCATTTTCTCTCGAGTTCATTAGAGCGGAACTGTTTCTGATCAACCCACTGAACAACAAAGAAAGGGGAAGAAGAAATTCTCTTTCAGCGATAAAGATTGAATTCATTCATTAATCGTTTTTATATTACTGTGATTATATATTTCTGACGGGAAAATAAAGTGGGTCGTGGCTTTGGGAAACGGCTTGAAAACCATTAATAAAAATTTTGATGTCTTCTTCAATCGTCTACAAGTTCACCTGCTGTGGAATTTCATTTCTGGTTCTTAGTGAAAGTTTTTCCCATGTTTTTCAAAAGCAAATTTTGTTTTTGTTAAATTTTATTTTTGAAAATAATTCCTTTAGCATAAATGAAATGGAAATAAACCGGGTTCTCCGATTTGAATGTTATTTCTTTTACAGATACAGAATTTTAATTATCATACTTTTAGATCAAAGATTATTATTTTTAAAGTTTGTAATTTCTGATTTCATGGAAAAGTAATTTAATCTGTTTCAGTTTTTTAATTAACAACAACAACAAATCAGTGCATTTATTTTAAGATATTTTTTTTAAAGAATTTATCCACAGAAAAATTTACTCGTTAGAAAGGGTAATACAAAACTATTTAATTCATGTGATCTCTATTACAAATTAAATTGGGGAGGGGACTTTATTTTATCTTTTTATTTTTAAAATATATTCAAGTAAAAAGTTTTGTAACTTAGTTTATTAATTTTTATTAAAAAATAAACTGTTTGAAATATTTTTGAAATCGAACAAAATTTGATTTCATAAAGAGTAAGTCATTAATATTATTATTTGTGCGTAATTTTTATTCATATTTTGAACTCTAAATTCCATTGATGAAATATTTGGAAAAACTACTTTTGTTTTCCATTAAGCATTCATTCAGTACTTTTTTTTTATTCGCTTCTAATTTTCTTGAGGCTGTCTCTTTCCACAGTTACTAAATAGAATCCAGAGAATATTTCTTTTAAAATAGGAAAAAAGAAATGCTCCTAAATTTTGTATATGATCACAAGGCTTACACACATTTACAAAATAATGAATAATTAAATATTAGAGATACGCGGTTTTATTAATACGCAGTATTTAGTTTAATTAAGACTATTTTCTTTAAGTACGAGTTTAATATATTATTACGAAAAGTTTGGACTTAATTCTCTTCCCAGCTGAAAAAGTGTTGTGTCCGGTTTACAGTAAGAACAGAATGCATCAGTTAATGATGCTGAATAGGAGTGACTTTAGCATCAGACTGGACGGCAAGTGAGATCACCAAATATCGCTGAGATCGGTTATAAAACTAGATGCTTGTTTTCTGGCCGAAAATTTTCCTGCTTTTGTAGTCATTCCACTCGCACTTGTTGGTTGACGCAGTGGAAACCATTTTTAGGCTAATTATTCAATTGCGTTTGAAATAATCCTTATTGTCAGGTCTTTGTAATCCTTATTGTCAGGTCTTTGT
>BMAW01104111.1:887866-954956 GCA_019974015.1 Nephila pilipes
TAATCCTTATTGTCAGGTCTTTGTAATCCTTATTGTCAGGTCTTTGTAATCCTTATTGTCAGGTTGGTAAAGTCTTTCAAGTTTAATAGTTTTGATTTCCATAAGCCACGAGGTTTGAGATTCGATGACTTTGGCATTAGTGATTAATGTTTTGTCAAATTTCTTAATTTCCGTTACGGAATATCTTTGAAAATAACACTTATTTCGAAAAGAGTTCTCCAGAATACAATATGCATGGTTCAAAAAAGTATCCCTGGCTGGCGTATTCAGTAGAATACATTGCATATTGTAAACAGTGTGTATTTTTTGTTATACATTATGCTGAATGCACATCTTCACAGCCTGTGGGCTATTTGATACTTGAAGGATTTGAGAAATAGAAACGCGCCGTATAATATTTCAATAACCATAATGCAGTGGAGTATCACAAAAATTCCTTTTTACATTGCTCCAACATAAAGCAAATACACGATAACAAACAAAATTCTGTGTGGATGTTTTATTGAATCAAAATAAATCATAATCGAGAACGACTGAAACTCATAGTAAAAATAATGATATTGTGTTGAAAACAGGGTTTGACCTTATGCGGACATAGGATCTAGTGTACTAAGTCACTAAAAAAGTTAAAAAGGAAAGAAATTTCAGGGTTATTTTAAGAAATGCGTTCAAGTTGAAGACAAATCCGTGGAAGATTATAAACGAACTGCAAAGGAAAATGAACTACATACAAGTTTCGTGGACCAAAACGAAGTTTTTGAGACCTTCAGTTCTTTGATACAAACAAAAATTGTAGAACAAGTAAAAAAAAAAAATCGATATATTACTCTGTGTTCATTGATGAAACTTCTGATGTTGTTACTGAAAAGTAAATTCTGTTTGTCTTTAGCTGTTTCGACTAAATGCAAATGAAGATTTATGAACTTTTGTGTGTGTTCTTTTGTTCCTTTTACTTCTAGATCTGTACAAAGTGTCTCACAGGCAATTTTGAAAACTTTGAAAAGACTTGTGTGCGGATGTCAAATATCTTAGGACAAGATTATATATATGATGGCGCTCGTTATGAGCGGAGAGTTTGAACGGATGCTGAACATCAACCTTGAAGCCATTTACATACGTTGTATGTCAAAATGCTTAAATCTTGCAATTTCGGATTCTTGCACAGTCCTTGTTTTGGAATGATTAAAAAGAGATTCATTCCTTTATACCAAACGAAGTTTTATCAAAAAGGATCGAGGAATCAGTTTTTTCAATTGAACCGACTAAAAATATAATATTTAGAGAAAACAATGCCCCACAAGATGGGTGGAGATGTACGACTCTGTAATGGTTTTCGTTGAACTTCGGGTCCCGTAAGCGATGGTTTTCATTGAATTAGTCATTGGACTGATCGTGATACGTTGACAAGTGTCACTGAATTAATAAACTCCTTCCATACTGTGGAAGTATGGTTTCCCTGTTTGTAAGCGAATTCGTATTTAGCAACAACTTTCTATTAATTGGATGCCTGCAGAAATAAGATTTGGATTTGGCTGTCCGTGGTAAAACATCCGCAGATGCTTCAAGATCAATTGTTGGACATCAGCAAAAATACGGACGATCATTTTGAGGCTTTTTATTATGAAGCAAGAACAATGTGTGAGAAACATGATATGGCAACCATTATTCAGAGGACAAATAATCTACTAGTCGATCGGTCCAAAGTGGATATTACTGATCCCGAATTGTATAATCGTATTTTAACGTTTCTTCCATTTTTGAAAGCGATTATTGCAGCAATTCAGGCTTTTAGATAATATAAAGGTACTCTACCCTCCTTTATCCTGTTTGATAACTGGATTAGGTATCATCAACGATCTCTATGTGTTGGTGAAATCTTATGATTATGACCTTCTTGAAAATGATGCCTTCATCGCCACTGATTAAGTACATGCTGAATATTTAATGTGGAAAAGACAGATGTGTGAATATCCCGACAATTAGTTGTTGGTTATCGAAATGTTGAATAGATATGAAGAAGAGATGTTTCTCAACATACACGAGCATTTCAAAAATAGTTGCTGTTATATCAGAGACAACAGCAACAGAGAGAAGACGTATAGAATACACAGGACAGATAGAAGACGTATAGAATACACAGGACAGATAGAAGACGTATAGAATACACAGGACAGATAGAAGACGTATTTAAGAAATACTCAGGACTTGCTGCTCTCTGCTACTTATGATTATATAATATAGATATAAATGTGAGTAAAGTGCTCAATAATTTGCTGCCATTTTCTGATTTGTTAACTTTGATGTCTGCGTATTTTGCTGCAACATTTAATTAAAAACAAAATTTGATACTAATTTTTATATCTATGTGGTTCAATGTCAGATCCTTATAATATCACTTATATCCCCCTCCAATTTACTTAAGCAGTTAATATATTAATTAAATGATTATAGAAAATTGATAATAGATTAAGAAAACAATTTTGTTCATTCCATTAAAATTTGGAGACTTCACAATACAAAATTTTTATGCTCTTCTCGCTCCACTCCCGACAACAACCCTTGATTCGCCACTGATGGGTGCTATTGTGGATTTATATGTGTGTGTTAATTGTTACCTGTTGAAAAAGGAAGACTTAGAATTAATTTATTTTTACTCCAAATAAGCTTGCTTTCCTTCATTTAAGAGCCATTCAACCTCGCAGTAATATGAAGCTTAAAAGGAAAGAGGGTAAATGAGCTGATGAAAGTGACGTCAGAATATATTAACTGATGAATCCCCCCCTCCCTATTTGTAAAAGGGTTGATAGTTAGGGTTATATACTTTATTCGAGAAATTATTGCTTTCTTACCTATGCATGTAATTTTTATTTCAAAAACAAATAATTTTTGAAGACATTGCTGCAAAATGTGGATCACACAGAAGGGAAATGTGAAGTTTGAAAGAGGGGATTCTACGGATGTGGGCGTTCTCCCCCATTTGAGTTGGCACAGTTGCAGTTAATTGTAGGCGCAAACCGGAGGAAGTGAGAAGCGACTCCAGAGGAAATAATTCGATATAAAAACCAACGTTTTTAAAAGCAACGTTTTTATATGGTGGCAAAGTTTATTAGAGAAAATTATTGAAATATTAGTTAATACTGTTAGTTATTTTATCTTTAAAATTTACTTAAAAAGAGACATTTGTGAGCGTATTAAAAAATTCATAATATAAAATCAAAACATGCATTTGAAAGTTTGTAAGTCATTCTATTAAAAAAAAAAATGGGAACCAGAATTCAGAAAAAATTATTGTGATAAGATATGGCGCCTAATATTGGAAACTTTCTTTCTTGCGAATGATTACTGACTAAAAGTCAGCAACCCTTACTATCTCGGAGATTGTAAAGGGGAGATAGTATCTCCCCTTTGTGAGTACAAAAGGTTTACGATAACCTCATGCTGCGTGGGGAGTGCCCGGTGCTCCCAGAGGGGGAAAGAAATTTTTCCCTGAATCCTAAAAGCGCCTCGAGGAAAGAATATTTTGACTTATTAAAATTATTGAAATATGAGTTAAAACTTGTCGCAAACGAATAAATATTGCATTGTTAGGCGAGTACGAACGATTCCCGAAATTTCAAAGCTCTAGCTTGATGGGAAGTTGGTTAAATTAACGATCGAAAATTTGATGACACACACACACACACATACACACACACACCAAGTGAAATTCAGAAAAACGTTGTAATAAGCAATTGAGACGAAGAAGGGCAACCAGGCCCCTGCTTGCTTTGGGAGTTTTTACCATCGGATGGAAATGTTTTAACAGGATGTTTGCGCTCGCGACTTGTTTGTGGTTGTTCGCGAGCCGTGAAATTGAACGGTTGTTTCTCGGAGTGAATGCCGACTAAAGTACTTTCTTGGGAAGTAATGTGAGTGTTGTTGTTACGTTTTGAGAAGAAAAAAAATTGAGTGGGAAAGGTATTGGAGAATTGCTGTATACCAAACTGTAATTTCTTGTTCATCTTTTACAACGATTAGAATTTATTTTAGAGAACAGCCCCCCTTTTTTTTAAAAAAAAAAAAAAAAAAAAAAAAAAATCTGTAGCATTTAAACCAATAATAAAATTATTCAGTGCAGTATATATAATTTTGAGTATACAAATTATTTTATTTAAATTCTGTAATACATATATGTAAATGAATTGCTCTTTTGAATAAATTTAACAAAAATAAATTAAATTCGTTGATGTTATGGATAAAGTCTTACATGGTATAATGGAAAGCTATGTTAGGAGGATTATAACAATTTCGTTAGTGAGGCGCCGTTCATCACAAAGAATAAGAATATGGAAAAGATTAATTCAAAATATCAAAACATAATTACAAAAATATTTATTTGTGAGGTAAGTTTAAATTAATTTTATATCATACCTATATATATATATATATATATATATATAAACTGCTGTTTGTAGAAAATGCAACACCATGAAGGAATCATCAGAATCAAATGAAATTCGCAGCAAATGTCAATTATAGGATATTATGCAAATTAATAAAGTTTCAGAGTCATCGCGCGTGCGCGGCGCGCGCAGCGCCCTCTGAATTGATGCTGAAAGCGTATAAATAAAGTGCTGTAGCGGGACGTTGAAAAAAGTCTATGATTATTTGTTAGTGGCAAACGTTTAGTGAGACCTGAGTATGCCTCCACGACGGAAGAATAAGAAATTCAAGCAACTTACGGAGTTTGAACGAGGGAGGATAATCGGCCTTCGAGAAGGAGGATTTTCCTATCGCGCAATAGCAGCTCGTATGCAGCGGAACAGTTCCACAGTGATGCGAGTTTGGAAGCAGTGGACCGACGAGCACCGAACAACTTGAAAAACAGGCACTGGACGACAGAAGGTGACGTCAGAGCGCGATGATCGACACCTGCTCCGCATGGCGGTGAATGATCGCACAGCTTCCTCCAGGCAGCTGGCAGCACGTTGGTCTACTGCTACAGGTGTACAATTGTCGGCTTCGTCAATTCGTCGTCATCTGCTGCGCCGTGGATTGCGTGCAAGGGTGCCTTTATACAGGATTCCCCTCACGGCGAATCATCGACGGCTGCGTCGGCAGTGGGCTCTTGAGCACAGAGACAGGCGAGCTGATTGGCACCAAGTTGTCTTTTCAGATGAATCACGCTTCAATTTGTGGACCCATGATGGCCGTGTTCGTGTTAGACGTTATGCCGGTCAACGCTGCCTTCCTGAGTGTATTATTGAACGACATAGTGGTCGAACACCCGGAGTTATGGTCTGGGGTGCGATTTCGTATCATGGACGATCCAATTTGATACGAATTGAGGGTAATCTCAATAGCAACAGGTACGTCCGTGAAGTGCTACAGCCCGAAGTCGTTCCTTTCCTTCAAGGCATCCCTGGAGCTATCTTTCAGCAGGATAATGCACGCCCACATGTTGCGCGGACTGTTCGAGACTTCTGTTCAGCACAACGCATGCAACTTCTTCCTTGGCCTGCTTATTCACCGGATATGTCGCCTATTGAGCACGTGTGGGATATGGTTGGTCGGCGTCTCGCTCGTGATCCGCGTCCTGCAGTTTCCAAAGACGAACTTTGGTTGCGCATACAAGCGATATGGAATTCTCTTCCTCAAGCAGATATTCAACATCTGTTTGACTCCATGCCACGTCGTATAGCAGCACTTATTGCAGCGCATGGTGGCTGCACCAAATACTGATTTCGGACGCTTAATTTGTTTCTTTTGTTTTGAAAATTTCATCATTTATTTGTATCAGTACAAGTCGTTTCTGCATTAAATTTCATTTGATTCTGATGATTCTTTCATGGTGTTGCATTTTCTACAAACAGCAGTATATATATATATATATATATATATATATATACTTAACATTATATGTAAAAAGTAAAATAATTTCATTCTTAATAGGCGGCGTTTTATTGGTTCCGTCGATTTTAATTATTTTGCGTAACTTAAAAGCATGAACCTTCCCCCTTGTAGATGTTCCAATCTACTGTAGCGTTGTGATTAATACGTATTTGTAGTTCTTTTGGCAATTGCGAAATTATATAATCCAAAGCCACTTGTCAGTTTATTCGCAAAAGATGCTACGGAAAAAAAAGTGAAAATTAACTGTTGAAAATCACGAACTCGATATATGGTTGTCAACCTTCGGCGTGCTTTTGACGGGCGCCGTGCTAACAAAAATGTAACAATATCTGCAGTTAAATATCTGTATTACAATGAAACATCAATGCAAAAGTGAAGTATAAATTATTTGAAACTAATTTATAACCTTAGCTTGGGTGTAAACATTTTTAATGTTAAGAATCGTATTCTTTTTTGATACAAATGGATACGAATGTGGAATAGGTCGTTGATGTGAAAAGTCGAAACCACTTAAAAGAAAAAAAAATATTGTTGACTAATGACAAAATATTCCTCTAAGTATTATTAAATGGCAATTAGCTTCAAATAATTTTAAAAATAAGTTTTTGGTTAATTTCTTCAGATAATTTATCAATTTTTCCATTTTGTGAATCTCTCTATTTATTAGTAGGATTGTATTAATTGTAATTTATACGCGTAAAATATATCGTTTTATTATTTAAAGGCATAACAAAATATCATTTTAAATATTCTTAAAACACCGTATTTATTTTTAAGCCTACTTACCAGAGCTGTCAAATAACTGCTCTTTACTCTTTAATCAAAATTGTTAAGTTCAAGCTTTTTTTGTTTTTTCCTGAACTAATAGTGCACAACTTTTCCTATAATATTTAGCTACTTAATTTCAGCCTCTCTCTTTCGTTATTCTTCATAATCTTATGTACTCATCATTATCTACTGTAAGCGTTCTTTTTTGACAGCTGGAAAATTTATAAAATTTTACTAAGTAATCTGAATTGAAATATCAAACTTGCTACTAATTTCTATTCAGAAGCAGTTATTCTAATTTCAAAACTTCCATCGAAAAGAGTTACCTGAGTAGGAATTATTCGCGCGAACAAGAGGGAATTATGAAACAGACATGTTTTTCATAATTCCCTCTTGAAGACAGAAGGGCATGTTTTTCAACGTAGTAAAATCATGTTTTTCAACGTACAAATCAAATAATTGATCTGCAACAATTTATAAACAACGAACCGAATAAAGAGTTCCCTTCCTAAGTTTGAAGCATAAATTTGTAAACATTGAGAAAACAGGTAAAACCATTGCTTTTTATAATACTGCTAAATTTGGAGCAGGTATGAAAGATTAAAAGTACAAAACAAAATTCAAATCTCGTAGAAGGCCTATCCTAGTATTTTGAAAGTTCTTGATTTAGCTGCGGAAAATGCCTGGATTTTATATTAATAAGCACCCGGGGAAAGAATATCGCTTCAGGAATTTTTATTTCACTTGGCAGAGGAACTTGCCACAGAGATGTAATGGACCAAAAAGTATGGAGAGAATTTAAGCAGATTCCACTACAATTTCTGAAAGACATGTCAAAATGAATATTGCGAAAAAACTAAAATCACACAAAAAAAAGCTCTTTGTAAAGTTTTGCAAAGAACAAATTTAGTCACCAAAGGTGCGGGTTTTTTTTAATAATTATTATTAAATTACTGAATTAAATATAAAAATTAAAGTAAACGATGAAATATCGAGAAATGATCAATAGCAATCTTTTCCGATATTAAAATTACATGAAACGATAAATTATTAGATTGAATATATTTAAGCTAAATGTAATTAAAATTGAAGCAAACGATAAACAAATTGAAAAGCGATCTGGTACGCCCCCCCCCACCTAAAACAATAACCTCTTATGAGGCTAAAAATACGTTCTTCATGTAAAAAATATGTTTTTGGTAAACGTTTATGGGAGAGATCTTCCATCTGTAAAAATTTCGTCGACAAACGCATTTTATTTTTATTCAAATAATGATGTTGAGTAAAATAGTTTTCGATTTTTAGTCTTCTTTTAGTCTCTTCTGTTTATGCCTAAAATCCAAAAAAATAATTATGTTTTCTGATTATTATATGGTATTTTTTTTTTGTCCGTGCCAAAATCTATATTGATAAAGAACTTAAGGGGTACATAACGTTTATTTGAAAAGTGTTCATATGGCGGTTACTGGTAGAAATGGGTATACATAAAATGTAGTTAGAGAGAGATTTAGTGTTAAATACTTTTTACAACAAAATAGCAAAACTATTGATGGGCTTTTGACACAAAAAAAATATGACTCATCATAGCTGAAGTAAATTATATTATTTTTCGAATCTATATTTTATCATTATTATTCTTTTTATTTTAAACATTTACGTAGGGCCGGCCATCTAGGTTTGCGGTGGATGCTATGCACCGGGGGCCCGCGATTGTGTGAGCCCTACCATGATCAAGAACTAAAATAATGAACTCTTGCACGTGACAATATTCCTAATTTATCGTAAACAGTATTATTGTAGATCTCTGAATTTCGACAACCTTCAAACTTTTACTCTTGATGATGCGAATGTATAATTTTTGTTGTTTTATTCGGGGATCTCACGAGTTTCCCCACCTAAACTGAATTTATTGTTAAGCATATGTGCAGAAAATGTGTTAAATGTTCTTGCTGTATTAAGCATCGGAAAAGAAATTGCGAAAAATTGTAATTTTTCTAAAGTAATTAATGATTTAGCAAAAACAAAATCACGCTATAATAAATATACATTAGGTAATATGTGATCGGATTTGTATTTTTTTTACTGTACAAAAAAATTAGGGCTCCAAATGATTTCTTGCACCCAGGCCCCTTTGTAGAGAAGGCCGACTCTGCATTTACGTTTGATCCTTTTGTGACACATTCTTAGCTTTGTCGGGTGACGCGCTCACAGGATACCCTAGAGATCCTTCTCTATCTTCCACCTTCCTGCTTGTGAACTGATTTTTACTTTTTTCCCTCCATTTTTCTTTATGTCTTTATCACAGATCCGCATTGATTGTCGCAGCACTGCCGTATTTGGTCAAGCACCATAAACCTCAACTTTCTTGCACCCCACCCCCAAGGCTATGGTGCTGAGTGGCCATGGTCGCGAAATTAAGGATGGCGTTATTTCAGTCGGGCTCGATCCCTCGTACCACTTATCTCCCCTTTTGTATCGGGGCCGACGCACTTTAAAATTTCAGAGTGTGAAGTCCGTGTTGGAACTGGTGTGGAATTTAGGAAATTGATTGTTTTGTTAACATCGTGCATAGAAGCAACACAAGGACTATTGGGGATGGATCTCAGAATTTTAAACTGCAGTCTAGTGAAGAGGATGAAACCTAGGCTGATACTTTCTACTTCCAAACTTCAACTCCAAAGTGAAGGAAGGAACAGATTTAAGTGCATCCGCTCCGTGATACGGCGGGTATGGAAATTAGGTGGAAGGGATACTGGATCATGCATCGGGCGTGCTCTTACCCTTAACTGTAGTTCAAAATTACGAGGTTCGTCTCCAATACCCTTTGCAACATTACAAACATTCCAAAAAAATTGATAAACGATATAAAGGACTCAAATTTTTATGATCTAAATTTTTTTGCTTCTGATAATGGTGGTGGACAGATCCTAGAATATCTAAAACTTTTATTGTCCACCAAAGTTTGAAGCTGTCCAGTCAAATATTATCTTTGTGTTTAAAATTATTATATGTTAAAAATCCTCTATGTTTAAAAGATTTATTCTTTTAGAAACTCTTTGTATTACATTATTTTATTTTTTTTAAAAAAAAACACGTTGTTTTTGCTTTTTTCAACAATTTATATATCTTCATTTTCAATCGATAATAGAAAAAATCAAATAGGTGAGTTTCAGTTCAAATCTCCAAACAATCTTGAGATTGTCTCCAAAATATCGACAACATGTCTCTTGTTATCAGACTTTACCACCACGATAAGGTAAACTCTTGAAGTCGGGGGAAAAATCCATTAAAAAAACTGAATCGTATTATCGGTCTGATAACGCGCAAAACGGAGACATGTAATTTCTGCATCGCTTGAAAGGCTTCGCTGCTCAGTCTCATGCCTCCTCACCCCTACTCTTGAATTGCAAGGGGGGAAAAATGAGAGAAAGTGAGCGCAATAGATAAAAAGAGAGGCCTTTCGAAAAGAGTAGACGATAACGAGAAAGAAGTAAAGAATAATATTCTTGAAGAAACCAGAAAAAAAACCCAGAAATGTAACAGATATCATCGCGTTTCATATTTATCGTCAGCTTGTTTTTTGGGGGAAGTGAAGCGAAAAGAGTTCGATTTTTTTTCACTTCCAAAGTGAATGCTTTTTGTTTTACTAATATTTGTTTTGCGGTTTTTGGAAAACAGTTTAACCTCTCATAGCGAGAGCTTATAAGTGGTACTTTTAAGTTTTCTTTCATAATGGTGTTTTCTTTGCAACTGAAGGTGTTTTTAACTTTGAATGAATGGCATCTTTGCATTGCAGGCGATATTTTGGAATCGTGGACAAGGTGTTATGTCTAGTTATTATTATATATACGGTGAACATGAAAGCAAGGAGAAAAAAAATGAAAACCAATTGTATTCGAAATTTGATGGAGGAAATAAAATTTGGGGGAATTTGATATTTGCAAATCGATATTTTATTTGATTTTTTATTATTTAAACTGCTTCTGTCTTAATTACATTAATTCACATTTCGAGACTCGTTTTGAAACATGTATATTTCGTATACTTTTAGAATTGTCACTCATTTGATAGATCGATGTTCCTATACGTGATATTTTTAGGTAAACCTTGTCCAGAATTGATTTTTGATTAGCAAGTATGAAAAGAATATTTTCAAAGCAAATAAATTTATCCCTAAAAAGAAATTCTTCTGCGAAAATTCTGCAAAAAAATTTAATTATAGTCTTGACCTCGTTAACACGCTGTAGTCGAGGTACCTTATTAATCAAACAGCAGGTTAAGTGAACCGCAAGTTACAGTATTAATATAAACTGAGAGACAAATCAGATATGTGTCAAAATTGGTGTTTCCTGCTGCCCTAACGTCCCCCCCCCCACTCTTTTATCATAATTTTAACAACAAACTGACGAAATTTATTCTCGTTTTTCGAAAGTCAAACGTATGGGAAGTTACGGAGAACATTCCCTAATTTATATATACGGGAATACCTCCTCTTCGTTCATAATGAATTTTGAAAACATTAAAAGAGAATTTTATAACTAATATAAAAGAGTTTTGTAGGAGAAAGTTTAGGGAGACGATCGTGCTGCCTTGCAGTTCGTAACTGCCTGCCAGCGTGCGAAGTGATCGACGCTGGGAGCCGCTAACTCACTCCGGAATGTAGTCGGCTTTATCCGGATAACAATATCTAGCCTTGTCCGTCGAAGTTCACTTGCGCAGAATCGAGGATGAGGCAAGGGCTGAGAAGATGAAATATTCTCATTTTTTAACCATTTACGTAGGGCCGGCCATCTGAGGGCGCGGCGGATGCTATGCACCGGGGCTCCGCAATTGAGCCGCCCCCCCCAAACATGATCAAGAATTAAAATACGAATAATGTACTCTTGCAAATGAAAACTTATTATATTCCAATCGTTTCAGAATGATGAAAAGTTCATTTTATCGAAAACATTATTGTAGTAGATCAATAAATTTCGACAATCTTCTCTCTCAAACTAATTCTTAATAAGGCGAATGGTTAGTTTTATTATTTGGTTCGAGGAACTCCCGTTCCCCCCCGCTCCATCTATACTGAACCTTTTAGTCAACGGAAAGCTTTAATACACTTGCTCTGTTAATTATCGGGGGGGAAAATGCAAAGAATTGTAATTTTTCTGAAGTAATTATTGTGTAGCAAAAACAAAATCACGCATTAAATAAACATGCGTTAATAATATATGTTCCTGTTTTTCATTTTTTTTTTTACTTTACAAAAAATTTAGGGCCCCTAAATGGTTTCTTGCACCCATGCCCCTTTCTTTACCCCGCATCCTGGTAGTGGATTCATGCAGATTTTTCCAATTTCTGTCGTATCCCTTTAATATAATACCTTACAAAATAATCTAAACTGGAACATTTTACTTTCCGAGAAATGGTGATTCAAATATATATATATATATATATATATATATATATATATATATAATTAAAAGAAAATGAAGTAGTATTAATGTCTGCTCCTATAAGATGATCTTGGATGTCATCTGAATATAAGATTAATTTGAATTTCATAAAAAGAAAAATAGAAATTATGATTCCTCAATGTCTAGGAGTGATATCACAAGCTATTGCTAATCAAAAGGACCATAGTAAAATCTGTAAAGCTGACTCTTGTGTTAAAGGGATCCGACTGTGTATCCAGGTGTATATTAACGATCCGTAGTATTGTTTTAATTATCTCGGGATATTGTAAAGTTTTAATTATTAATGAAAAACAATCGTAATAGAAACTTAATTTTTATTATTCCTTAAACTTCTCTTCATAGTCATCTACCAGAATTATACAGCTCTCCTGGCTTTTTGAAGGCCGTCCTAGTATAGAACTCAGCAGAATCAACTCTTTATCTTCTCCATACTGCGGGTTACTTCAATTTCGGGCTTCTTGAAACCAAACAAATCGACATTATTGCAACATTGTTTTTGCAACATATGTACATCAGAATCAATTAATATGCAGAATACATTTTACGATACTCCCACGTACATGAAAGTTGTACCTGAAATAGTATCGAAGAAGAGCTATTATAAATTCTGGCAAGAATTTACTGCATGAAGTTTTTTCCACAGCAGCTGAAATGTAGCTCATTTCAATACTATAGCACAGCATTGTATTTATTTTTAAATTCATAAATGGTCCTAAGCAGTCCAAAGAAGCGACAGTTCTTAAATTGACCTGATAAATTGCCTTTCTTTGGAACAAAAAGAACGAAAATAGTGTAAATTACATAATACGAATAAGTATGCAGTTGTGTCAGGCGGATAACGCTGTTAAAAATCACAAATGCTTTTAGTCCAAATGACCGATTCTGAAATAAATTTGCAGTCCTCTAAGTGAGTCAATAACACACATAAGTCGACGTCAATAAAAGTCTTTCCGAATTCGAAATATTTATCCCTGTCTGAAGTCATTCGTAATATTTCAAATATCTCATCATCTTTTGAAGCTCTTATTCATGTTTACGGCTTGAAACTTTCATGCATGGGAAAAAGAAATGAATTCCATCGAAAGACAATCGTACAGGTTGTAAATAGAATCACAAAATGGACAAACGAAAACGATTTATGCTTTTCTTTAACAAAAACTACCTGTGTGCATTTTTGTAGACAAAGCAGACTTCATCTTGATCCGGATATTTATTGTAACCATGTTTCAATTAACGTTGTGGACGAAATTAAAAACGTGAAAAATTGCGTGTTTTTCCTAAATTTTAACAATATTACATCATAAATGGATGCATGTGTTTATGTCGTCGTGCATGTCTTAGACGGAATGTTGCAAAGCGAAACAATGTTCTGTCTGGAAATGTGTTTGAAATTCCATTCAGGTTCTCCGACGTTAGGCGAAAACAGCCTTAATAAAGGCGATAGAGAATTTGTCAAGTCGACACGTTGGAAATTTTATTTTATAGATTCCATGAGCATATTGTAATCTTCAAATTGCCCAAAACATTCATCTCATTCATTCAATATTGAGGTAGAAAAAAAATAATAACATAAGGTCTAAAAACAACTTATTTTTAATACCTTCCCACGTAGTATCAAGGGCTACTAATCTGTCGACAGTGCCGCTAAATCCGTTTCCGGTGCAATCTCTCCCACCATCCCATATTGTGATATCTTTTAATAAATCAAATCAGCAATTTTTGACCACTGGCAGAATCAATGAAATCTCGAGATGAATAATAAACTGAATCATGTGAAACTCATCGTATTTCATTGGAAATTTTTTTTATGTAGAAGACAGGACGTTATTTTACATGTTTACATTTTGGACACGCGAGACTTTTACATAAACACCTGGGAGGTTTAGTTTAGTTTTTCTTAATGTCGCACTAGAAGCAACACGAGGGCTATTGGCGACGGACCTCGTAATTTTGAACCACGGTCAAGTGACGAACCTTCTGGGAGAGGATCCCCTTCTAGTGCACTATGTGTTGAACCGGGGGTTAGTTGCTCCAATTATGTGTAACCATAGTGTGTGTCCCCTGAATGTGCGATACCTCTTAACTGAATGTTCGCTTTTTAAATCCATATCTTTTTATTGACTGGTTGGAGAAAACCCCGCAATCAAATATCATTCAATTTTTGCGTATGTTTTACTCCATACTTGTAATTTTATTAGACTTCTTTTTAATCATCATTCTATGCGTGAGTTTTATTTGATCCAAAAAAATAATATTTTCACGTTGAGTTTTGACACAAAATAGCCATTACATGTTTTTCAATCAGCCAACCAATTGAAATGTTTTAAAATGGAGGGGGCGGGAATAGGGATATCGCCGAGATGAGAAGCATGAAATTTTGAAATTCTGTTTGAACTTGCTTAAGAAAAAGGCTTTGAGCTAGGGGACGTTACATAGAAGGTTGGAGAACCGCTGTTGAAGATTCCGCATCGCTGGATTTTATTTTGAGAAGTAAAATGACAAAAAAAGTGAAAACAGGTTAAATATCAAAGTATAATTTATATAACTGAGTAGCCCTCTTTATATTTTGTAAAGATTTCTTTCAATGCCTTATTCTTCGAATTATTAGAATTTTTCTGGAAAGGATTTTTAAACACAATAAATACCTTTCGTGAAAGACTATGTGGCTGTTGCAATAAGAAAAAAAAAGTTTTTTGAGCAAAACTGAATAATTTCACATCTTTAAGTCCAACTTTCTGGTTGACAAAACCGTATTTCTTTCATTCACGAATGATGCTTTATGAACTCGAGTTGAAAAAGGAATTATATTCTCATTCAAATATTCTGTCAGACGATTTCCTTCTGTTCTGAAAAAAAGTTTTTGAAAAAAGCTATATCTTTTTTTTTTTTTTTTTTTTGTATTCAGTAAAAAAAGATAGCCGTGAATAAATGTATTCAAGGTTCTTGATTCAAAAGCCGTGGCTTTCAAAAATCTTGTTGTGCAAAATATTCTTAAAAAAGAATCCTTGTGACTTCATGCATCTATACGCTGCATTCACACGCGTTTTTTGATCTTGAATTATTTGACATTGAAGCTTTGTTCTTGTTGGTTTATGCTGTTCTAGAACGTACCTTTCACGACCGTGAAGTTGTATTAAAAGAACACTTTGGAATCGCTACTTATATATAATCTTAATAACGGATTTATTTATTTTCGTATTTTTTTTTTAAATGAGAGAGAATACCTGAGCAAAAATATGGGATACATCGTGTTTATTAGTTTATCGTGATGTGGACAAATCGATAAAAATTCTGTTTTGTTTAATGTTCCTGTGTTTTAGTTAAGAAATATTAATTTGTATGGAGAGAGTACTTTTTCTCGCAACTTTTTCAGCTTGTTTGGAAATTTTTATATAGAAATGAGATTAAAATTTCACAATTGCAATCATTGATTTTTGAACAAAAAAGACATATATCCTCTCAAAACTATGATAATCAATTTTCAAAGTGAAGTTCATTTATAAGATGGTGTTTATGTCAAGTATCGTCTCGGTCGTAGAATCCTAATTCGAATTTATAGAAGGCAAAGTTTAAGGATTTCCTATGCCTTTGTACCTCTACCTCACAGTCATTAAAATTGGATATTTCGGAATTTATATAAATTAAAAATAAACTTTTAATAGTTAATAAACATTTTTTTAAACTGGATGATAAATTAAAAGTTAATGTGGTGTTGATTCAAGTGTAGTTAAAACTTTGTTCTGGTAGTCACTCATCGCGAGGGATGCTCCCTCATTGCTGAGACCGAGTGCCGACGAGGAGTTTTGGGCTCGCCTCCGCGATGAACGAGCCATTTCGTCATCGGGATTAAAGGTGAATTCTCTTTCAGTAATCGTGCCATTTGGCGTTTTAATTTTGAAGATGTGTTGAGAAAATGTCAATAAGAAGAAAAAGCGCGCTTAATAGTGCAATATGGCTACCTACCAAACTGATGCATTATTCTGTTTACCGAAAATGAATCTGTGGAAAAAAGTCACGTGACATGGGTAAAACCGAATCTTTTCCTGCAGCGGTGTCGATCCATGCGTGGTTCAATGCCAACAATAGTTCTAGTCCTGGCTGGACTAATTATAACAACAGTTATTAAATTTAATAAAAGTGAAAATCGACAATAGAGATTATCTTTTGCCATTTGATTCATTTGCAGATTTTTTCGAAATTTTTTTTTTTTTTTTTTTTTTTTTTTTTTTTTTTAAAAAAAAAATTTTTTTTTTTTTTTTTTTTTTTTTTTTTTTTTAAATTACATTTATAGTCATTCTTAAGGAATGAATTATGCGTAAATTTTTGATCGAAAACTCTGTTTTATTTTGATTAATTTTTTTTCTCTGTATATTGGCTAAGTAGGAAAGTATTCTGACACATAATTTAAGATTTTTTTTTTTATTTAGATAATTATTCATCTTAAGTTCTTTTATTGAATAATTGGTGATAAAATTGGGTGACAAAAGAAATTCATTTTAGATACGTTTTTGCTCTATCTATTGTAGCTTAAAATGTTCCAAATTGTTTTGGACCAATTGATTGATTATTAAATCGCACTTAGAAGCTACACGAGGGTGACGGACCTCGTAATTTTAAATCTCGGTCAAGTGACAAAGCTGGTACTTCCCTCTCTAAACTGCCACACTATGCCAACGGGAGCCTCGACCAGATTTTAACATACACGACCGGTCTTTTGTGGCATAACTTGACGAAACAATGCAATCGTCAAGTTTGAGTCCATGACCAATTCGTGAGCAATATATTTATCGATTTAATAAATCTTTTCCGAGACATTTTCTGAACCAGTCAGAAAGCGTAGTTTGGAGCTTATCATTTTTGATTCATTAGAATAATTATGGTAAACGTTAAAGTTATAATATTCTAGTAAGTCTAATTTTATTGCATGTATTTTATTAATAATCATCTATCTTCAGAAATTGAGGATTATGTTCATGAACCCCCCCCCCCCCTAAAAAAAGTCATTCATATCGTTACCTACGCCACTGTCTGAATAGATGTGATAAATTTTTAGATAATATATAATTTAAGGCTTAAATATGTCCTTCATTTCATCTATCTATGGTTCAACAAGTAAAAATTCGGACTACCCGTTACGGGAAAAAAAAAAAATTCTATACACTGTTAATAAATATCGTGATGAACTCATTACATAATATAATGATGGAGGATATACAGATCCTGCGAACATCATTATATGTATATACATAATATGAAGTTTTATGCAAATTAATCATTGTAATTGCAATCATCGCATGAACCGAATTCATACTCCCTGTTCATAATAATTTTGCGATTGAGCTCTTGACCTGAGAATACTTTCGACTTCAAATATTATCCACTTACTTGGCTAGTGTTTCCACAAAAGACTTCAAGAAATATAATCAAACGACTTGAAAAAGAAAAAGACATCCCCTGTTTACACCCGTGTTATTCCATTCAGAAAAAGTTCCTAAACCTGAGGAATGTGCCCTCTGGCCACAAGGGCGGGGTTTTCCTTCTCCCTGTCCCCGTTCAAAAAATAGTCGTCTGCGGTGCCCTTTGAAGCGGATCAGGTGGAGGGCAGAGGGAGGGGGTGTTCCGAGAAACGGCAGCGACGATCCTTTGAGAGCTGATATCTGGATGGGCTGCTTTTTTTATATACACAGTAGGGGGTAATAATTTTCTTCTGCAGACGATTATCGCCAGAATGTTTTGCGGATCGTCAGGTGTATGCTAATGGAGGTGTGGGTGACAACTGTTTTGTGTTTTAATAAAATTGGTCTTATTATTGGGCAGAAACAAATAGTAGTGTCTGCTTACAGGATTTTATATTTTTTTATGTTGAAAAGAAATTGAAATCGGTGAATACAACGGCCGTGTTCCTCTCGCATTTAATGCAAAATACGATTTAAAAAGTTAGCTGTTTTAGTCATCGCTATATATTGAAATTTTAGGAATACATACGTTTACGCATGCACACACACGTATATATATGTGTGTGTGTATATATATATATATAGTGGCGAATCCAGGGATGGGTACGTGGTGCCCCCTCTCCCCTGTCAAAATTTCACGCACAGACAAGATAACATACTTGAACAAAAAATTGTAACCAAATTTAAAAGTATTTATTTTGTCGATTTACTTCAAAGTTGGTTGTAATTCTCAATATGAATTTGATTATTGAGCTGATATTTAATTTATTATTAGATTAAGGACTAAGTAAGCATGAATATAATAAATGAAATGAACAAACACATTTAAGTCTTATGAACTGGTGCTGCTCTTCATTTGTCAATTTTTTCTGGATCCGCTACTGTATTAAGAAAATAGTAAATCAAGTAAAACTAAAGTACGAACATGAAACAATTAAACTTATTAAAAAAACGCAAAATTGATTCGAGAATAGTAAATCATAATTAAAAGTTACGAAAAAGAAACTTTACACACACAGAAAACAAGAAGAATAAAGAAGGATAAAACTAAATTTAAAAAGAAACATTCTGATTTATTTTTGTATGACTGATCTCATGTACACTAATGAATATGTAAAATCATTACAAGATTTAAAAATTTCTCAAAAATAATTTGACATATTTATAAAAAAAAATTACTTGCCTATAGATAATAAAAAAAGTATACTGAAAAAACCAATTAAAAGATGCACTACAAAAAAGATTGAAAAAGGCAACAAACAAAGAGAAAGATGAGAGGAAAAAATATAGGAAAATGGAACGTAACACAGTTAATACTACAACTGGCTTAAGACAGTTTCCCCTAGATTAATCTAAATTTACAGGCCTCACCCCAATTCAGTAATAAATTTTATAAAATGGTGATAGAACCAAAAATTCAAAGGACCTAAGATTCAAATACCAGAAGGAAAAGGAATAATCAAGAAAAATATAAACGAAAATCAAGAGATATTTACAAGATAAATCTCATATAACCCTCACACAAGAATAAAATAATTATAAATTAAAAAGATATATAGCTTCCGCTGAATATTAGTTGACACAGGGAGTGTTGAGAGGATTCGGATTGAAGGTTCGGAGGGTTGAGATATTACTTTTTGTTTTTCCATCACCTATTCAACGAGTAAAAATCTGGACCCCCTTCCTTCCCACACTTTCAAAACTCGTATCGTTTTTGTTGGCTTTTTTTTACTCGAGTTTAACATAAAGTAATTATATTTAGCTTTAAAATTTATTTAAAGCTTAACTATTGCATATTTTTTTCAATAATTGCAGATGCTGTTTTAGTTAAAAAATTGAATAAAATGTCAATTTGTTCCATTAATTTCTCCACGTTTATGTCAAAGGCTCTAATATCGCTGTTATTCCTTTTAAATTTTTGTTCTTTTATAAAATAACCATTTTATGACTTATATTTTTTCACAAAATCAAAAATCTTAACAAAATTTTTAAGAATATTTTTGATATTTTTTTCTGATATAATTAATGATTTGTAATAATAATTTTTCTCGTTAGCCTATTGTTTAACATTTTAATAAAAGCAGAAGTTTAATAATTTTACTGCAGTGTTCATATTGAAATAACATTTAAAATGTGTACAATTAACGATGATTTATTTCTTTTTGTCAGCGGTGTCCGACCTGAGCGAGGCTGCACGCATCCTTCGAAAAGAGAAGCCTTACGAAACCAAGTACGAACAGACGACCCAGCTATTCCTTCCCTCGACGCGCCCCCCGTGCGTAGATCGCCTTTATGGGGCCGCGTGCGCCACTCCTGTCGCCCTCATGTGTACTATCGATCGGTACAGGACGGACGGATTGAGTGCTTCTCAGCTCTTCATGGTCACCCCTGTCTTAGGGGGAGGAGCGAAGAGGAAAAAAAGGAAACTGCTTGACATAGAGACCAGGAAGGTGAGTTCTACGCAATAAGTCATTTCCCCATTAATAGCGGCCTTTATTTTTATTATAGGGGCCCCCCCCCCCCTCACTATAACATTAATGGTTGCTTCTCCCCTTGAACGAGTTCTAGAATGCGTTTGGAGTAAAATCTCGTGACCTTCAGTTTCGAGATTCTATTGATAAGTACTCCCTCATTTAATTATTCGATTAAAAATACTTGAGGCTAAGTGTTAAATTTTCGATCCAAAATTATATTACCTAAAGGATTACTGAGTCCAACATTTAAAATGTAATCCAACACTCAAACTAAACGGCGCCACTGCTGTTTTAATGAAACGCCCCCTGACCTTTTGACTATTTTAAATTTGGTGCTGATTTCATTAATTTGTTAAGATTTTTACGCTAAGCATGTAAGCTGAGGCGAATCATATCAAAATGTAATAATTTAAGAAACTTTGCCGACCGCAACGGCTTAGAAATTCTAACCCCACCTGCATCAGCACGATTCGGTAATGACTCCTCATCCATAATATATCTTAAATTGAATTTTTTCATTGTCCTTGCCAAATCATCTTTCTTCCTGAGTTAAGCTTCGATCATAATCCGTTCCTCATTCAGTTCGTAGCCACGACGAAGATGACACTACCTCCAGCTAAAACAAATATAAACTGGGAACTGGTTAAAACACATTTTTTTGAAAGAACAGTAGCCACATTTGCTTTTCTCGAAGTGCGCAGCGGAGAGATATAGAGATGCAAGTCGCCGAATTAATACCAAATATTCTAAATGCACATAATATTTCTTCAAAACCAGCCCAATCACAATCTTACATCGGTAAGGATTTCAGACAGCTTTTTAAAGGAAAGAATAAGACCAGGAAAACTAGACAATTTACTCAATACCCTGGTGAGAAAAAAAGTAATAAACGGACAAAAAATTAACAAAGAAGGAACTTAAGCAGACAAAAAAATTGGGAAGAAACTCGAAAATCTAGATGCGGAAGACGGTTCCCTTTGGGAAATGGCGAAGATGGCCAATCTAGTATCGCACTCTGCACAGACAAAGCCGAATCACTTCAAAACTGGCTGAATCACTTCAAAATCAGTTTAAATTAAACGATATCTATACACCTACACATGACAGAACGGTGACACTTGTTGTTCATAACTATCTTGCAAACCAAAAATAATTTCGAAAATTAGCCCCTCCAACCCCCGCTTCATTTGCTTCTGGAATAGCCAATTACATTTAAAAGATTAAAGTTAGAAGAGAGCCAGGTATAGATGGTATAACGAATAAGATGATTCTATCAGTCCCTGCATCTTTCAAATTCGCAATATTATCCAGAATATACTAGAATTCGGTTATTTTCTACAAGCTTGGGAAACTGCTGCAGTTATACCAATTTTAAAACGGGTAAAGACTACCCGGCCTGAAAATTAAAAACCCATATCTCAATACCCATTTACAAAACCATGGCATTATAGTCCTTGAGTAAAAGACTTTATGTCTAAATTCTTTACTTCACACCTACTCACCCCAGTAGGGGAACATTAAATCTGGGCAATTTTACAATAAAGAATTCTCAAGAGCAGTTTTCCTGTGTATTCAAAAATCCTTTGACCGACTTTGACATGCTGATCTTATTTTTAAAATTCGAAATTATAAAGTTTCCCTATTTAATAGAAATTTTATTGTCTCGGTTAAGGGGGGGGTATCTCGTCTAATCTTAGAAATATTGGAATCTGGAACCCCCAGGGCGATTTATTATGACCTGCTATTTTTAATATTTATGTGAATGACATATCCTTTCAGCACAACATCGTTAACTTCATGCATACAGAAGACATGTTTACAAGCAAGAAGCATTAGCCAAAAGCTATCAGCCATGCCCTAACAGACATCTCACAGAATTAAAAGGCTGAAACAGAAGCCATCTTCTTTTCCAAAAATCATAGAAAATTGAATCAGACATTTTTAGTGATAATAAAATGATCCACTGGTCCTGGATCACCAAATAAATATCTTGGTGTAAAGTTAAATAAAAAGCTCACTTATAAACAATACAGTGCAGTGATTAAAAAGCATTTCAAAACGACGGATTATGATTTGTTCTTCCTTATCTCGCTTAAATCTACAATAAATTGATTATCTATTTTCTGATATACCAGTCCTGGCCAATGCTTGTACAATTTGGGAATACACTTTAAAAACTACCACAGACCTACTTAAAAAATCTCAAAATGTAATACTTAGTTAAATTTTTAAGGCCCGTTAGTATGTGAGAAGCGGCGGTATCCGAAAATCCATCTCTAGGAACTTGCATTAAAATTTTTTCCTTTAGATTCCTCAATTAAATAGTTTATTCGACAAAAACCAACCCTGCGAAAAATAGAAAATTATACTCTATGTAGAAACAATGTTCAAATACACAAGACCTCGTGAAATGTTATTACATAAATCTCTTTTTAAACCTCCTTAACATTTCTTCTCATTTTTAAAATCATTCTCCTCTACCAAGGTACAAACCTCCACACCAAAACGAAAGGGTTGATCCCTATCGGTGGATCAAATAACTACATCGTTCTCTGCTATTCCGAGACAAGGCTACCGTCTCGGAAAAGCTCGAAATCTCTCAAATTCAGGCCACAGATTCCCGATTCGTATATCGAATCAATTCCTCCCTCCCTCTACTTCCTCTCAAACAGCTGATTATGAAAAACTTATCTGGAATCCTTAATCACTTGTCACAATCCGAACTGAACCTTGTTTTTTAAATAATAAATTATTTCTCTTAAATTTTATCAATATGAAAACATGTCTTCATATTTAAATGAACGCCTAATATTCGTGCTCAGCACAAAGCAATTAAAGTACTGAGCAAAAAGCTCTATTTCTCATGTCTATAGAAATTTAAACTTTCATTTATATAATAAACCATAATATCTTTTTTTTTTTTTTATCTATCCACTAAACTACTAACTCTTAATATAGCTATAATAATGTCCTAATTTTAAAGTTATTATTCTTTTTGATTTATATATATAAGCTACTTCTGAGCTTATGTAGATTATATAGTTTATTAGCCACGAAAGTTTTCAGCCAGAACGAGAATAAAAGCCCGAAAGGAGAAACTACCCTGAGGAGCAGTGTTTCCGCAACTTCTCTGTTTGTATCGACGCCCTCTTCGTATTCGAGTTCACCACATCACGAATTTTTGTGAATCCTCCAATTATTTGCATACAAAAAGAATTGAGTTCGACAGCATGCATAGATCCTCAGATACATTTAATAAGTCACTCCTTTTAAAACGACACCTTATAATAATTCGCCTTTTGCTGTTGTTATTCAGCAAAACCTCGTGTATGTGCCGCCAATATGCAAATCATAGGCTCCATTTTAAAAGTCATAGCGTATAATTTTGCGCGATGCGAACAAGCGCGAATGTTTTAATAACCAGATGGGAGACTAATAAAGGACAGGTGGGTATAGAATTGCCTAAAGGATAAGCCTTATATTAATTACGTCCTTTTGGCATTGGAAGCCAATATTCAGTCATGGGGTATTGATAATTCAATATATATTTAGGAGCAATAAGATTTTGGATTGTTGTGTAATGTTTTTCCAATAGGATGAACTCGTTAAAAATAAAAATAAAATAAAGATAGTATATTTATTCCTTCTCATACTCCTTTATATCTGTAAACATGGACGCAATTCCTATGTTTATTATGACCATTTTTGAAAGATATCGAGGTAATCTTTTTAACGACTTATTTTAGAAATTTTTTTTTAGCTTGTATTGTTTTTTGGTACATCGCACTTTCCATTCAAAAAAAAAATTTTTTTTTCTGATGAGAAATGTTAAGAGTATATGTTATGCGAAATATTCTTATGTATGCTTTATTTTCCATTCCTCTTTTTACTTTTAAATTTCTTCTAGTTCTTATTAAATCATAACTTTATTATACTGTCGAATTTATGTCCATATTAGTTAATTGTACGAAGTTTTGGATTCAGCAGTTTTTTTTTCCGCACATATTAATGACATGTATTTTTTCGCAGCCTGCCAACTTCAGTCTTGCCGCCCACAGTCAAGATCGCGTGGAGTGTGGCTCGTCTTCCCTTCCTCCTCTGGTGTCGCCATCTCGCGGTTATTTATTGAAGCAAAACGAGAACAGCATGGAACTGGAGCGTCTTCCCTCCCCCGAGGAGCAGGCCATGCTCCTCTCGCTGGAGTACCCTTCCTCCGTTGTGCCCGTGGATACCAGCGGAAGAAGCTTCGAAAGAATGTCCTTGCTCAGGAGGTCCCTTATTCACGTAAGGAATTTCTCGCCTTTTAAGAAATTGGAACTTGAATTTAAAGATGAACATGTTTCCCTAAATGGATCAAAAATAAGAATGAATGATAGGGGAAGGGAGACGTACTGGACTCATAAATTAATTCCAGAAAGTCCGTTTTCAGTACTTATTTAATAATTACTAGATGATAAATCAGATTCAATAAAATAGATGGCAGATTCGAGCAGTGGAATTACAATGTTCAACATTTTTTTTAACTCATTACAATTACGGAAACAGTTGTTATAATTGACAGTTAATAGAATAATAAATAAAAACATCGGACTGAATCTAGAATTTTTTTTAGAACGTAAGCTCTTTTTTAAGGTTCTCTTCTACCGGCCGTTTTGATTTCGTCAACGTAATGTTAATCCTATGGAATTTCTACTATCGTTCTGAAATCTGTACTATTTTATTTATTTATATGCAAAAAAGTGCATCTAAAAAGGAAAAAAATAATGTAGGTTTCTACGGTATTGCATTTTCCCTCCGATTTTAAAAATATTTTTATCCCTATTTTTTAATGATTCGCTTGTGAGTTTTCTGGTTTTTTAAAAAATATTCTAAAATATTTTCAGGTAGACAGGAGCCTTAAAAAGTCCTTATATACTAAACATTTGGCGCAATAGAATTGCACGATATTAAATCAACGTAAATGACCAAAAATAAATTATGACACGATTGCATTGGTGATGTCTCAAATTTTGTTCGAGATATAGAAGATGAATACAAAGCCAAAATTGAACTCGATACTATTTTTAAGTCGTAATCCTGCGTTAAATCAAATTTATATCAATGCAGTTTCACGTTCTAAGGCGTAAATTCATAAATATAAAAGACACAGTAGACGAGTGACATCGACCGAGTCCGAAAATGACCGTCGCCATTAACCTTTTCGGTGCTAAACATTCAACACCGATTGGTTATGTATTTACAGCTGTTAAAAAACACCTGTACTTTTATAATGGAGATGGTATCAATGACCTCGAGGAGAACTAAATGTCTTTGTTGAATTTGTGTGTGTGTGTGATATATATATACACTATTAAGAGTGTCATTTCCCCCTACCCTTACCTGATTTCTTATCGAAATTTTGCTCAAAAGTTTCCGAGTTGGTGAAGTCTTAAAAATAGATACTTTAAATGAATATTTCAAACACTTGATGAAATAACATTTTTTACATGACATTTATCGAATATCTTTAGGCAGTTATTTTCCAATTTTGGAAATACAAAAATTTTGCAAATGGACATTAATTTAAAAAAAATGTGTGTAAAGTAAAACACGAAATATCATTTTAAAATAAAATTGTAAATGACTAAATCTTCCAAGTGCAGATACTAAAAAACTCAAAATTTGTTTCATTTATTACAAACATTTCTAACGAATTCGTTTTAAGCTTCATTCTGAAATGTATAGAAACTAGTATGAATAATTAATTAGATTAATAGAAAATAATGTAAATTTGACAGTAAATCTGAGAACTAAAGTTTCCATGTAAAGTAATGTAAATAAATTTTGTGATAAGAAAATCTAGTTTTGAGTTACAATAATTCTAAACGTAACAAATAAATTTAATTTTTGGAAACAATTATAAAATCTAGGTATTAGCTTTTGATTATAGTGTTCATATTACGAAATTGACCAAGCTTGTACAAATTTCGCTTTAAGTACGTCGAGTCGGAAGTCTCTTGCACGTCACATCTGATATGGTGTGGAATTCCTTTTGTAGGTGGACTTCGTGATCAAGCGCAAGAAGAGCAAGAAGCGTTCGAAGCGTCGTCACACCTTTTGCGAGGGGGACAGTCGCGAACTGGACAAGGCCATCCGGAATGTGGCCCACTCCTCGTGCCAGACTGATGACTTCCTGGACGTCACTTCCGTCTCCTCCGCCTCTGTACACAGGACGGGTTCCACTCTGTCCAAGAGGAGGTCCCGGTCAGTGCAGGACACCTCCTCGAGGAGGAAGATCCTGGACGAAATGGACCTGGACTCGCTGAAACAGGATTCCGCCAAAGACTCGGCCACTGAAGACGACAAAGAGAAGTCACCTTCGAAGGTAAATTTTGATTGTCTCTAAAATGTTGTTTAAAAGTTCTTTTTCCATGTCTCGGCCATTCAATGCGTCTTCGACTGAATATGCTGCGGCAACTCTCTTCTACAACAGCGCCAGAAGTTAAAACGCCTTACTTAACAGCCTGAAAGAGACGTCTTTTCCGCCTGGCTGGTAGGAGCGCATTCTTCGGACTCACTGGTCCAGGGTTCGAAACGCCGTTGCCGCAGCAAGGTCGCCCAACAACACTCTCCCCCTCCACGGGGTCGAAAAACCTTCCCCGATGTTTCGTCCAGCGCCGGAGTGGTGACTCAGGACTTGAACACTAGATGACAGCACAGCCTATAACTACTGGTTGCATTTGCCCCCGACGCAAAACACTTGCCTCTGTATGTCTAACTAAGACAAACGCATACAAATCACAACTAGTGATATTCCCGCTCTGGCGCACGTGTCGACGAGACCCGCCTCTCAACAAGAGACAGGGAGGGGATATATATCAATTGCACTAATGGCTGAAAAAAATCATAAAAAAATTAAAGCAACCTTCTGCACAAAAATACCAATGTCTCTCTTCGTATCATCACGATGATACTGGAGGGGGAGTATGGGGCAACTCTCTTCTACAATAGCGCCAGAAGTTAAAATCCCTACTAACCAGCCCGAATAGGGAGTTCTCTTTAGCCTGGTTGGTTTTGACATGACTAAGGGACCGATCAACTTTTCTTCGGACCCAATGGTCCATGGTTCGAAACAACGCTGCCGCATCAAGGTCATCAATTCTCTCCCCCTCCTTGGGTCGGAAAACCACCGACCGCCGAAATGTTATCGCCGACCGACCTTAGATAACGGTTCGAACTGCCCATCTCATGGTCCGGGGGAAACTTGTCTAGAGTGCCTTCGGCAACTGAGTGGAAAGTAATTCCTTACCGGGTCTGTTATGAGGATCTTTAACCCCTGTCGCGCGTTGTGATTGTTAGCCGCCGCCGCACACCCCTTCCTAGGGAGGAAAATATTTTTAATTGTTGAGGAACTTTCTGATCAATATATTTTTTTTTAATGAAAGATTGCTTTTCCAGCCATTATTATAATTAATATATATCTCCTATTGTATTGAGTATCGTTTGGAACTTTTCTATTGACGACATTCGCATTCTCTTGTTGAAATAGTGAGAACGTTTGACTCGCTATTTCAACTAGCTTTTGCCGGTTATATCTCTAGTCGGGATTTATGAGTGGAGTGTCTTAATCGCTCTGAGGTAAGTGCTCACCTTTTTGGAGGTTAATCGAACCAGTAATTCTAGGCTTGGATGTGCTGCTAACTATGTTAGAAATAATTTACTTGAATACCGCGGAAATAACGGAGACGGCGTTTCTCATATAAAGTATGAGAGCGCATGAGATCACGGGAAAGATATTCAGACTATATTTTAGCTCTTGACCGCGAAAGAAGGGTTTTTCATTTTACTAATGTAATTTGTACTCCTGACCGCTCAAGCGGTATAATGATTGTATGAGCTGTTTGGTGGCTAAGTGTAGTTGTAAATAATTTGTAAGTAGTGATTTATGTATGTTATTGGCGCGTAGAAAGTACAATGAATATAACAGAAAGACACCGCTCTCCAATCTTCTGGAACCTTTGAATTAATATTCAAACTTGGGTTTAAGTCCTTAACCATTACCATTGCGGTGAGAATTGTTTTTGTTCCTTTAGGGAATTGTTTTCACCCTGAGGTCGGTTCTTCACCTTCGTATGTTGATTGAATTTGGTGACAGAAGCGATTCGAACTATCAACTTTTGGTCCGGGAAAACTTGTCTGGGTGCGCTTGTTGCTTCGCCTTTAATATCCGGACCCAAAAATAATACCCTATCGGGTCAGTTATTGAGTGCCTTTTATTCCTATCGTTGTTTATTGCGAAAGGGAGGACAAAAACTAAACGCGCTCACTTAGCGCGTTTAGTTGTAAGTTGTAAAATGGAGCATGCAATGAAATAAATTTAGAATATCCCTTTGTACACAAAGTTTTTAAATTGTATTCACAGAGGATCCAGCTTCGGAGTAGCCACTCGGCCTCGAAACTAACTAGTTAATGGTGCCTCAGGCCCAAATACCACAGAAATGGAGATGGGCACCGCCTAATGGGACTTCTTAAACCCGAACAGAATTTAACTTAATACAGCCACAGTATAAAAAAAATGTATACGGGGTATAATTGCTCGTATATCGGCCCTCATATCCGTTTGAAGACAGTTTGTTTACTTTAAAAATGTGTACCTCTGGAGAAACAAGATGCTTTTAAGCGCAGCAGTCATTTTGATCTCTAATTATCTCTTGTTCTAATCGACGATTAATGGGTCTGTATTATTTGAGTTTATATTTAGCAGTCCTTTTCTGGTTTTGTAATCTAGTCATAATATGCTTCGAAACCTGCCTTTTTCTTGACTTTTATGCGAAATTTTTTAATCGAGGGGTAATTTTTTTTTGCCCACGATGCTTAAAAGTATTTGATTTACGATGAATTGCAGTTTTATTATTATTATTATTTTGATGGAAACATTAAGAATATTCATAAGTAGTTCGTGAAACCGAATTGTGAATACTTAATTAAGGAAATATACATATTCCTTGATTTATTTTCGTGTCATTTTATACCATATTTTTATAAGTATAGTTTTATTAATTTCGAAGATATTTTTCGATCTCTTTAGTATTTTAGTTTCCCCCTAAACATGTATCATGAACTGTTGCAGTTCAATTTTCTTTTTGTACGACATCTATTACTGTGTTGAAGATAATTAATAATTTAATGCAGAGATTGTAATTGTAAATTATTTCGTTTACACTGCTATTTTTAAAATGAATTATTTTTTAATCGTAACTATTCATGATTTAATGATAAATACTTTGCTAATAAACATCAGTTGCCTCTAAGCCTGTCTTCGTCAAATATTAGAGAATAAAATTCAAGGCCAATACCCAGTTTCGAATCGTAAAATATCCCCAAATATATAAGTGCGTTTATAACATATCATTCCGTATTTTGCACGGTCTTCTAAAAGAAACATTCAGTAAATACGTATGCATAATTAATAATATATTTAACATTAAAGTACTGAAGGCGAAATTTAGTATCTGATTTATAATAAATGTATGAATAATACACTAAATTCGGCGCATTTTTTTTTCAGTTACTCCCAACATTAATATCATATTTGGATCTCTCTATCAACTTAATTGACTGTATGATGTCTGTACATTTGTCAGAATATATTATAGAGTAAAATGTGTTCCATCTTTCGTCTCCAGTACTGTAATGTCAAATTGAATTAAATAGTAAAGAGAAAAATTGCGTATTTAATATTTCCAGCATGAAAGAATATACGCGTCACGAATTTATGCGAGACGCTTTTCAGTGTGAAGATGTGTCCGACCTTTGGAGTTAAGCGAGGACAACGTTAAAGAGTAAAATAGGTTGTTCTGTTGACACAGTTAGTCAAATTTTAAAGCAGAGGCATTTTTTCAATTTGAAAACATGTTCTGTTTTTCAACAATAGAGGCCCTGTACTAACTGTGCATTTGTCTTCCGTTCAGACTTCCAGCGGCACTGCAAAGAAGTCCCTCCGCTCTCGCGCCTACTCTTCCCTATCTGCGGCCATCTCGATCGCGGCGGTCAAGATGCGGACTTCTCGAGGCCCGAAGCAAGATGACGGTCGATCGTCCAGCGGCAACTGGAGTGCTAGCAGCAGCACTAGAGCATCGGTGGACTCGTCGGATCCCACCTCCCCCTCTAGGAACTCGGTGGGCAAGGACTCCCTACTCTCTACGGAACAACATGACAGGTGAGAACTCTCCTCCATTCTGTTTCTGTTAGGGCATATATTTTTGCTTTGGACCCCGTTGGTCACCCTGATAAAGGAACATGTATACTCTCTCTGAATGTAATGTTTTTAAATTTATAATTAGTTATATAATGGAAACTGGATAGAGCTCGGACCTCGTAATCCTCAGTAAGACGAAGCCATTCCCCTCCGATAAATCCGTAAATACACATTATATCGAATTATTCAGTCCTAAGTAATTCGAACGAAATATTATTTCTCTTTTAGCTATTAATAATACATATTTATACTCTTTAAATCGAAGTTAAAAAACAAACAAATTATGTCGATGTTAGAAATGTTAGGACGCCACACTGTGAATTCCCTAAGTTCGAAGCAATAAAATCTTAATTTTGTCTGCTATTTAATTATCAAAAATGTTTAATTAATTAATTATCAAAAATATTTGATGCTTTTTTTATTGTACTTAGTATGCATGCATTTCCATTCATTAATCTTTCTAAGTAATACATCTATATGTTATGTTTTGGCTCATTGCTTGAATTGCCATCATTATAAAATAAAAAGGCCAGAAACACACTTCGAAACTTACTTTGAAATATGTATTGAGGATCATATATTCAGCTCATTGTTTAATCTTGAAAAAACAATAGATAAGCAATTTTCGAATTCCTTAGTTCAAAAGAGACAACAGATTTTTTCTAACTGCTTGTAGGTGTATAATTGGACCTTTTAATTTACTTAAATAAACACAATAAATTTACTTCAATCGAATTTTTTTTTATTTCGCTATGACTTTACAACGCGGAAAATATAATAAGAAATTGTGCCTTTGTAAGTCTCTCCTGAAATTGTAATCATTACATTCTTTGTATGTCGAAATATTTGCTAAGTTGATAAATCATTGAGTCGAAATTTTTGGAATTTCTCTTGAAATTTGAGTTATCAAGTTTCCATTGTATTAATATTTCAAAAACAGACCTAGAAACAGGATACATGACTCCAATAAATTTTGTGCGATGTTAGATAAAAGTCTCATTTTTTCAGCATTATAAATATATATATCAGAATTAATGCACATCAAGTGATTCCCTGAATTTGTGCTAATTGTACATCAAGTAGAAGCAATAAACTGCTTCATGGGAGGGGGCAATAATTTGCATCACTCTTCGTCTTCTACCCTGCTGTTCCATGATTAGAACTATTCCCTGCTTTGAAATTTTTCCTCTTCTGTGAAATAAAAATAATTAATATTAATTTCTTATTTTATCCCGGGCATTGGTAGAATCGTAATACATATCCTAATTATAATAGATGTATCGAATATTAATGCCTGTGAAGGTTTATCAACGTGAAGCAGCACACACACACAAAAAAATACATTAATATATTGGCTTTATTGCTTGCACATATCAAACAATATAACACGTCAATTCATTTTAACTGTAAGAAGCTTCAAGATATGCTTTGTTTTTAATTGAAACTATAGCAGTGGGAAGTAAGAATACTTTTGTGTTGGATAGTAACTGAACAATTAATGATAAAATGCATACAGCATCGTCTATGGGTAACGGAATGGCTATTATTTACCCTGGATCGTTTTCCAGCTGCTCTTTGGAATGGCAGAACTGCAATCTAAAAGTTGATTAGAATACTGGGTTTTTTTAGAAAACTCGTGTAACGTGATAAATTGATTTTATTTACTTTCTTCGTGAAAAATGCAAATGATATAGTGTCTGTAGGAAATTATAAGATCCACAATCAATTGTCATGGGACATAAAAATAATCCAATTATTTCTCATTCAAGCTGAAGTCTGAAATTCTACCCAGGCTTCTTATAAGAAGTCTGTGACTAACTATCCCACCAAAAGAAGCGGCCCCATTTAACCTTTTAAGCATTTGAAATGAACCTCATCTGCTCTAATATTATACACAACCTTCCGAAGCAATGGGTGTCATACATGGCACCTTATTTTTCCTTAGTTGTTGTAGTAAATGTCATTCTACTTCGACTGCACTAAGTGCTAGGGAGCAAAAGGAGCGTGCATAAAGCCAAAAATCCGCTTTGCGAAGGAATCTTCTTTATCTTATTTGGACAAATCTTTTCATGACATGTTTTGTTTAATCTTGATAGCTAAAATTATTAATGTTTATGTTATTGTAGATCCAGAGATGATATCTTACCCATCCAGTCTCTGACGAGTTCACCTGTCAAGAAAAAGAAGTTTGGCAATTCTGGCCTCTCCTGGGAAGCGAATAACAGCAACAGAAGCACTTCTAATACCCCTACTCCAGAGTTCACCTCCATAGGATCGAACGGCACGCCCCTCGTGCGATCCCCCTACGCCGGGAGACGGACTGGGGTCAGTGACGACGGCGACTCTTCCGTCTACTCCGTGGACACGGATGGCTATTATACCTCCATGCATACAGACAGTGGCCTTTGGTGCAATCCTCTCTCCACCCTCAAGTCGGAGGACGTCTTAGCAAACTTGGCGAGTTTCAGGCAGCGTCAAGAGTCACAAAGCTCCGAGAACAGCGTTGACAACAGTAGTATAAATAGTTTTCTCTCCAAGTCTGCCACTGAATGTTCCTCCAATAGCGAGAGCCTGAAAGCCGTTGGACCACAACCTCCTCCAAGGATATCCAGCTGTAGACCCCAAAACGAAAAGGACTTGAAGGGACCCATTGCACCTCGAAAAACAGAACAGGAGTTGGAAGACAGCGACAAGTCTTACTCCCCTCATCCTCCAAATGGCTCCGCCTCTGAGTCGGAACATGAGGTTAGAGACAGGATAAGAGTGAAAACGGCCATCAACCCCAACAGGTACCCGTCCATGTGTGCAGTATCTCCTGAGACGAGTGACGACGAGATTAACGAATGGAAACGGCGAACTGTCGTTCCCAACGTCAATGTCGTTATCGCCGAGGTCCACAGGGAAGAACAGACTGCTGGACTGAGAGACAAAAAGACTAATGTTGTTGCAGAAGTTCCTAAACCTAATTATCAGCCACCCATAAGCATGTACAGAAGCGAAACCCCCGTGCCATCCAGTTTTTCAACCACCATCTCCCGCAGTCAGCCTGTAGACACGTCTACACCAAGGTCTGGTATCAACATAACTACATTTTCGCCGGAATCGACCGACGCTGTCACCCCAAATATGAAGACCGGAGCTTTCCTGCCGAGAGGTAATCTTTTCGAACCCAGTCCGATTTCGGCCGAGATAGTGGTGACCGAAAAGCCTGCGTCGCCGCAACCCATATCGGACAAATCTTTGATTCCTCTTAAGTATGCTCAGAGAATAACTGTTACACCGATTGCTAGAAGTGATTCCTCTTCCAGTTGCACGGGAACCATCAAGCGGACTCCGTTGAAACAGGTGTCTTCTGCCGATGGCAAATCCGCTACCAAATCGGATGGTAGCTCCTCCTACGTTTCATTCAAAGCTCCCGATTCACCCGTTTCATCTGTAGCAAGCTTCAAATTGACCAATCATGAAGGAAAATTATCCAGTCCTACGAGCTCTCTGCCTCGACCTGTTGCCAGAGTAACTCTGGATCCCACTGGCAAAGTGGTCTATTCATCGAACTCTCTGGAAAGACCCAACAGTGCGAGTTCTAACTCGAATAGCTTAGAAAGACGGACGTACGCTACGCTGCCCATGTATCAGTCAAGCAATTTAACTAACCGGTCTTCTACTCCTTTAAGAGAAGTACAAAACACAGGATTGAAAGCTAGTGATAGAACCAATGGTTGTAATGAGACTTCCACCAAAATCGTGGTGAAACCTGAAACACCTCCCTCACAATCAGCAACGCAAACGATATCACCCCCATCTTCTCCACCACAAAATCAATTTTCATCCTTCAAGTCCCCTGGAATGAGCAGGTCCGAAGATTTCACTTTCAGACCATCTAGAGGAGGTCGTTTCTGTCGGTCTTACTTCCCCTCTCATTTACTCTCATCATCAGCACCCCGAGCCAATCATCCTTCGCCATCGTCTCCACTCGTGTCACAAGAACAGAAGTTTGCACCCAGGATCACGCACGACCATTCTGCTGGACGGAATTATCTTAAGACTGATTTCCAAGTACCTTCTTACCAGAAAACCCCTCAACAACTTACTTCGTCGTACAGCGCTGGTCCATCACGGTATGTGCCAAAGTCCCAAACCGACGTTCAACAGGATACTCAGTCAACCATATGGCCTAGCAGGGTCCACTCTTCTCTCACAAACAACAGATGTACAAATCCTAGCCCTAAATCACAGTCACCCCAGAAGCTTCCACCCAGTTCTCCAAGTTACAGACCTTTAACGTCCCTTAGCCCTCCCGATCTGATACCATCCGGGGAGTCTCCGCCATCCACTTTGGATATCACCTCACCGGCCACCACCCAAAGAAGATTCATGCCTATCGACAGAATTTCTGCTGAAAACCCCAAACCGAGTACTCAACCTTCAGCTAGTGATAAAACTAACCTTAAATCTTTATCTGCCAACGAACTATTCGCCATCATCCACAGCTCTAAGAAGAAACACAACATTAAAACAGAATCAGAACTGTCCATGTCACCAATGTCCTCCAGGTCCGCATCACCGGCACTCAGCCAGAGCTCTCTGTCCAAACTTCAGCCCATCGAGACCGGAGTGCTGTCCAGACGCTACGACAACTCACCTGACAGATCGAAGTGGACTAACAGCATGCCGTCTACCCCGAAATCATTGGCGGCGGACAAGTTAGGCCCCGTAAAACCTACAAGCATGCACGACTTCAAGATGCTGTTGCTGCAGACGAGGACCGGAAGCCATGACAGTAGTCCAAGACCATCTGCGGCAGAGCTTTTGAAGGTCTCACCGCCCAAAGCGTCGCCAAGTGGTGTCTCCAAGTTACCAGTGCCTTCTTCTGCGGTAAAATCTGCAAATCCCGTCGGTAGCTATTCGCCTGGTCATGGAACGGTGCCCTTGAAAAGGAGCATGAGAACCCGGTCTCCATACTTGACAAGGTATGACTCCGCCTATCCGCCCATCATCGAAGACTGTTCGGAAGAGATGGAGGAAACCATGTACCTGGAATCAAATTCGTCGCCCTACCAAGCTCAGATGATCACTAGGAGCCATCCGCAAAGTTGTTCCACGCACGTTGTTGGCAGGGCGACCAGTACGTGGGTTTAGCTTTCTGTAGAGAAGAATTGTGTGCTAACATAGACTCATTTTGTAATTAATATATTGTAAAAAAAAAAATTCGAGAATTATTTTTTTTTGTGTGTTTTTAAGTAGGGATGCAATTTTTGAGTGAGGTGCTTTTTTGTATCATGAAAAGGAGTTTCTTGGAAATCAAAATAATAATAATAATAAGGAAGAAAAGAAAGGATGTGAGCTCTTGAGTTTTTTTAAAAAAATTATTCATTTGCATTCTTTAGACAATTCTCATTATTGTTTTTGTTTCATCGCCTCATTATGGAGCGCATCTTAATTATTACAGAACTTTTCTTGAATTTTTTCAAAAAATAAATCTTCTAAAAATCGTTTGATATCATTATTATCTTTTTATTGTTCTTTTGAAATAGGTTCTTTTTTATTTGTATGGTTGTGACTCAGATAATATTTATTAGATATTAACAGACTTTTTCTCACTCGGACAATATCGTAATAGATGTTTTTAAATTAGGTTAGCATCATCTGATTTTTAGATATAGCTTATTTTGTTGTCAAATTATAAATTGATAAAAATTAAAAGATTCCTGTGTTGAATTAATTAAAAAGGTCGTGTTTATTGACTCAAGAGGCCGCAGATTCTCAACAGTACTCGTAAGTCTTAACAGAGAGAAGTGAGAATGTGTTTTTTTTTTACAGTGGTCACATAAAGGATTCTGGATCATTTGCTTTATACAAATGAATATATTTTCTCTGAAGCTCTATTGATGAATGTGTGATTGTTGCGGAAATTTTATTTGCTTTTCCTTTTATGTATCTGGACAATATCACTACTTTTTAATCTATTCCAAACTATTTTGCGTGTTATAAATTTTTTTTTTTATTTCTATTCTGTTAAGTAATTCCGTTTTCATTCTTGACAATGGTAAGAACAATGTAACTGATTTTAAAGACTGATTTGTTTTGCTTGAAAGACTGAAAACATTTGTCATGCTCACAGTTTTTGCTCTAATGTTTCAAAGTCTGATTTTTTAATAAAATAATTGAAGAAAAAAATTCGTAAATTTATAGTCTATTATTTAATTGAAATAAACTGTTTGTGATCTTTTTATTTCATTTCAAGCAATTATTTTATTAGAAAACATTTTAATCTAAATATTTATTAAGTTACTAATGCATTTACGAAATCAATTTTATGGATATTTAAAATGAGACAAAATTTTATAATGACTTCAAAACTATCGTCGCCTATTGGACGGCCTTGATCGTCTGTTTAATGAACCGTTTTCTTATCGGTTGTTTCACGATCAATCTACGCAAATGCTAAATAAGTTAGTTCGTAAATACTAGAAGAGAATTATATCATCGTTGTCGATTGAAACAACACGCATAAAAGCTTTATAGTTAATAAATAGTACAAAACTTTTGTCTTGAAGATGTTATCAGTATTATTAAATAAAATATATTTCTATAAACATCTTAATATTTTTATTCAAATAGTTTTTAATCTTTTAAGGAATGGATATTATATTTTCTAGAATTTATATAAACTTGTTGATTAATGTGTGTAGAGTTGAAATTTTCACATAAATAAGAGAACAATGCGAATCTTTTGCTCTGTATGCCAAAAAAAGACAAATGGTGTAAGAGAGAAATGGGGTATTTTTGCAATAAAAAAAAATGAAGTTATTTTGTATATTATTTTATACAATTTCTTTTATGATATAAATGTATAATGAATTACATTTTTAAAAATATTTGTTAAAGAAAGATCCTTACAATGCATTTTAAATGAAGAAAATATTGTTCTTTCATATCTATCGGTTCACTTGTTTCTAAAGATGATTGAACTGTGTTTGTAAATTTTTAAAAAAGTTTGTTTTGTCTGATTTTCAAAATGTGCATGCACTCACATTCCTTATTTATTGTGCTTAATAAATATTATTATTATTAGTTTATATTCTGTGTCTTTATCGTTCTATGAACCGAAACACACATTCTTGAACTTAAACAAATTAGTTAGCTTCTAGCAAATTAAATTCTCTGTTTATCAAATTAATTTTTTCTAGATGTGAAGCTGTCCACAACACTATTACATGTTAAATTTCTGAAACAAGTACGGGAAACAAATTTAAAAGGCAATTTGAATTAAGCCACAGCTTATAAATCTGAAACTGTTTGTCCCCAATCCAACAGTTAAGTGAACTCTTCTGGCGTTTCCTGACTACGTTAAATGTTTTTTCATAAGCCACAAAATTCAGAACTTTTATTGATGAGCCCCGCTCGTGTAACACCTGTTTTAGTTTTCTTCATCTCACCTGTTTATGTGAACATTCAGTTGTTTGCATCAATTTTGGACTGTCCCATATTGGACAGTGTATTATTATTAAATTATTCAAAATAATTCATTGGATTTAAAAATTCCATATTTTCATAAATAAATGACGCTGAATGATAAGAAATGCATGAATGCTAAGGGGAAATATTTTTACAGGTGTTCGATATAACTTCCATTAGATACACTTATGTCACTTCGATAGGTAAATTCCTGCCAAACACATTAAAATGTCTGTGTTAATTGATCGTACAGCAGCAGATATCCGTTGTTTATGTTCAAATAAATTTGTGGGTAATGGTGTCGCATACACTTTATCCATTGCAATCCCCCCCCCCAAAGGAAGACATTGCATGGAGCCATATCAGGTTACTTAGATGGCCAACTTAGTCCTCTGCGACCGATCTAATTGCGAGGTAGCTCCGTGAAAGCTTCTAAAACAGCTTTCATGAAATAGCTTCACGAAGAACAAACGAGGACCATTTATTGTTCCCAATTTTAAACTTCCACAGTTTACCTTTGTATTTATTTCTGAAAATATGGAATTTTGAAATCAGGCAATTCATTTTGAAATTTCATTCACCTTGTAGTTTGAATTGTGCAATTTGTAAAACAGATCACCCGGTTAATTACCCGCATTGCCATATATTTTTGAAGGAAAACGGTTACAGAAACTGTCAAAATCAACTAACCTTAGGTGAAAAGCGAGAAAGCTGCAAAGAATTAAAAGACTTCGGCATAGTCAACATTAATCGAAATAGCTTCAATGGAAACAAATATACAAGACTTTCTGGAGGAAATGCTCTTTTCTTGGTTGTCTTAAAAAAGTAAAATGTGTTTATTATGCAAAAAACAATTGAAACAATGTTCTCCCATCTTAAGTAACATCTTCGAACAGGAAATCCAGAAATTTCTCAAAAAAAAAAAAAAAAAGAAAAAAAAAAAAAAAAAACAACAATAGGAAGAAAAAGAAAAAAAAAATCTTCGAACCAAAGCTTCTCTAATCAAAGTTGCATCGACAGAACAAAAGCATCTAACAACAGATACTGAATAGAAACAGACAAATTTGTTTTTCTTTGCACATGTTTTTAATTTTCCTTTTTTTGCATCTTGGACAGGATTTCCATTTTTCTTGAACAATTTTCTGTTTCTCAAGTAGAGGACAGATTAGACATCTATTACATATTTGCATATATATATCTTCCCGTTGGTGACGTGTGGAAGTTAAGAAGATGGGTACCAGCTCAAGTGTCATCTTCGTCACTTGATCGAGGTTCAAAATTACGAAGTCCGTCGCCAATAGTCCTCGTGTTGCTTCTAGTGCGACGTTAATAAAAAACCAAACATCACCTTACCGGCCAATTTCACCGTCTTTGATTTCTTCGGAAGATGTTCGTCTTCAAACACCCACTGTTTTGACTCGTTCTTTGTCTCTGGAATGTAGTAGTGTAACTACGTTTCGTCTGTCCACGTGTATAACCGCAGAAACTTGCCAGATTTACGACAAAAATAGCGTTAAAATAGCCTCAAAGTCGACCTGACAATTGCGTTTATTTTCTACTGAGAGCAATCGCGGCACCTATCTTGTTGAGATTTTTTTCTCACCAAATTTTTCGTGCAAAACTGAGAACACTGTACCTTGCCACATGCCCATGGTGTCAACTGTTTCGCGCTCTTTCATTCATCGATCACTCAAAACCACATCGTGGATTTTGTCAATCGTTCTAGGAGTAGTCACTTCCTCTAGATGTCCCGAACGACGTCATCATCTCTCATGGATGTACGGCCATGTTTAAAATAATTTATCCATTTATAAACATTTGCAAACATAAGAGCAGATGTACCTTGAACTTCAATCCAACTCAGATTTGATATATTTCGGTGTAAAGCCTTTTAAATATGTGTTCAAAATATACGTTAAATTTTTAAATATAAGTGGCTAAACTGCGTGGCGCATTGGTTGATTACTAACTTTAGTCAGTTCTGAATGAGCCCTCGTGGTGTTGAGTTTTAAGGCAGAGCTTTAGCGAGAGCGTTTGTGTGGTGCGATGCACGTAACCATCCCTTATCTGTTCTTTTTCAATATTTTTTAGAGTTCTGTACTTTTTTATGTTTTGAAATTTCTCTTATCCATTACAGTAAAAAATAAGATGAGCAAAAGAAGCGCAGTAAATAACATTAGGTGTTAATGTAATACACAGTGGGAAAATGAATAATTATTTGTAGCAAATTCATCAGCAAAACCATTGTCTATGAAAGTAATTTTCGTGACAACCCAAACATTGTTTGTGAAAGTACGTTTCCACTTTAACAAAAACATGATCTTAATAGACTCTATAAAATACAGCAGCAGACTTACAAAGAACAAAAAATTATCTGAGAATGAAACAATGCTCCGAGTTGCAAAAAAAAAAAAAAGCCCAAGAAAAAAGAAGAAATCAGAAGGCAATGTATTTGCTAAAGTAAGTCGTGAAGACTGCGCAATAACAGAGGCGTCGTATGAAATTGCTTTAGCGTTGGCAGAAAAAAGAAATAATTTTCTGACGGAGAAGAAATTGTTAAGCCTCGTCTCCAAATGTCATCTTGATAGTAAAGGAAGGGAGACAGAATTGCTTCATCAAGGCCGATAGTTATGAGACATATCGAGGAACTATCTCAAGATGTACCCTAGCAATGGAAGATTTTTTTGCATTTTTGTACTTTCTTATCTTTGGATGAATTGACAGAGATATCTGTTGTTACATAGTTAAATATTTTTATAAAAGGAATGGATGAGAAAAAGAGATAATTTTTTTAATGTATTTGAAGAACTTGCCAGTCTGGAATCATTTCATGGTAAAACAAGAAAGTCAGACATAATTGAAAAAGTAAAATCATGATTTAAAAATCTAAAAGTAGATTGCAGCAAACTCATCAGTGTGTGTACTGACGGAATGACATTAGTGATAGGTTAAGTCAATGTAACTTTGCTTGGAAATTTTTTAAATCGTCCTATTCTAAAATATCAGTGCATTATACCTCAAAAAGCACCATGTGCCAAAACTTGAAATGTGCAACATGTTATGTTACCGGTTATCAAACGTGAGAATAAAATTAGAGCAAGAGCATTAAACAGACGAGAATTCTGAGAATATTATGAATTGTTAGATTTGGAATATGGTGATCTTATCCTTTCCATTGAGAAATGCCCTGGCTTTCAAGAGGGCAGGCTCTGAGTAGATTTTGCAAATTGAAAAAAGTTGTTTTCTATTTTTTATAACAGGAAAATGAACTACCTGATGATAAACCTCTATTACTTGACAACATCGTCATTCTGACGTAATTAATATTTGATTTTGCATTTTTAAAACGATTTTCTGTATTTCACTTGGTGTGTGTGTCATCAAATTTTCGATCGTTAATTTAACCAACTTCCCATTAAGCTACAGCTCTGAGACTTTGGGAATCGTTCTTACTTGCCTAACAATGCAATATTTAGACATTTGTGACAAGTTTTAACTAATATTTTTTAAGTAATCCAGTTTAGCCCAACCACTTGGCGCGGTTTCAAAAATTGCTAAACTTGGCGATTTTTTATTTTTTGGCTGAACGTTAAGTCCGCGAAGCTGACCAGGGTAGCCACATTTGGCAAAATACTGCCAAATAATTCCTGTCTACAAGAGTGGTTTGACTAACTGCATTCCAACCATTTAATTTACCGGATGAATTAATTTTAGTTAGTTTTAACGTTTTTATGTATTTCACTTGGTGTGTGTGTATCAGAGTGTAATCAAATTTTCGATAGTTAATTTAACCAACTTCCCATCAAGCTAGAGCTCTGAAATTTTTGGAATCGTTCTTACTCGCCTAATAATGCAATATTTAGACATTTGCGACAGTTTTTAACTAATATTTCAATAATTTTTTAATAAACTCTGTCACCATATAAAAACGTTGGCTTTTATTTCGAATTATTAGTTTATATTATCAACCATTTCAATGGTCTAAATTTAAAACTATAGGGCAAGAATACATTATTTCCTAGCTTAGTAAGTGGCATCAGTTCATTCTTTAAATGAAATTAAATCTGTTCGTCTTTCAGTAGCAAAATGAGGAATTGAGTCATTTCTACGCTTAAAAGAGCAGAGTGCAGAGAGCACTGACAATAATAACAAAATTTGATTACATACATTTAAATACTCTAGTTAGTTATAATTTACTAGATATTGCGAGGGACATCTGAAAATTGTTTTCAGGAATTTTTGTTAAACAGCAAATCTGCATCCTCTCCTTTATAAACTCATTTTCACTTAGTGAACAAAACATAATGCTGATACCTAATGACATACAAACGAAAGTGAGTGGCTTAAAAACAAATTCACTCTTAGAAATAAAATTTGATGAGCTTTTTCCTGATCAAAATGCTTCTGACGTAATTAATATTTGATGTTCATTACCATGTGAACAGTGCCCAGAGATAAGAACATTTACAAAAAATTATATATATTGTTTTAGAACGACATACAGATGTAAGCAAGCATTTTCATCAATGAAATTTATTAAAAGCAAAACAAAACAATAACTGATAAATAATAATAACTGATTCAAATTTGTGAATTTTCTGCTGCTCTCGATAACAGATTTAACACCAAACATTAAAAGTTTAGCAAAATCCAAACGGGCTCAAAAGTTTCATTGCAGATAAGTAATGTTTACGTGCTCTAATACACATTGTTTTACATATAACTGAAATAATATAATTTAAAAAGTATATTTACATAATAATTTAAAAAGTTAATATAGATATATAATTACAGACATAATTAAAAATATTATTAAACATATGCTAGAGCCAGGACTCCTTCTAGCAAGTAGAGGGAACAGACAAATCCAAGTTCCAAGCTAATCTTTCACTCTCATTACCAACAACTGTTCTCCAGGGTTATCTTCACCAAATGAGTCTCTGGCAGCTATTTTCAACATCCTGAAGTGACCACCTTCTCGTACAGGAGATTGTTGTAAATTGGTGCTTCATTAAACTGGCATAAATTAATTTATCTGTGTGACCAAGATATTCCTTTTCTTCTTTTAAGCAAGGCATATTCTATCTGTATCTCTATTTACCAACCCTTAATCATGAACATAAAACAGAATAAAAATGTTCGAGTTATATGATGCATCTAAATTTGCCTGTCAAAAAATTGGTGTATGATATGCAAAAGGTTGGCTACCCCTGATCTAACATGTTATGCAAATTTTTCTGCCTATACAAATGTTTTGGATTGTATTTTTGATAGTGACCATTGTCTATTGTTGCTGTACCGTTTGAAGATAATTCAAGATATTATTAAAGTCAGTATTTTCTCTTTTCTTAAGTTAAAATATTTAATAAGGTTATGAACAGCTGTTTACAGAATTTTGTGACAAGAGGTACCAAGACAACAGTTTCAAGTGAGAACTATACAGGGACTGATGCTCTTTGCCGGGTATCAACCATCTCACTCATTCAGATATCTTCAAACCCGATGGAAGGGCTGTCTTTCATCGAGAAATATTATTTGGAGAAAAATACCTCAAGGCAATTCCCAGTCCCCTTAAATACAATTTAATAATATTTAAAAATTTCTTTTAGAAATATTTTGCATAAATGTTGTATTTGTGTGTATTCAGAAACATTTTCTTTCCTAAGTTTTATGGCTGAAAAATAATTTTTAATCAATTAAATATTAAATTTATATAATTAATAATTTTTAAAACAATAAATTTTTTTTATTCATAACGAATATCCATATATTAAAAATTAACCTTAAAATACTTAACATAACCTACCCTCCCACATATCTGTTAAAAGCAATTAACTGTTATAATTAAAAAAAAACAACTGAAAAATATATGCAGAGCAAACATGTTTTGATTTGAAATTAAACATTTAAATGATAAACACTTTCATTACAAGAATGATTACTAATTTTTTTGAAATAATTTAATTTATCCAATTATTTCCTTCACATTATTGTCCAAGAGATGAAAAGTGATTGCATTATATAAACATTGGAATAATATGCTCTCACACATTTAACTTTAATAAAAGTACTTTACAAATAGAAATTACAGACAATGCATTACAATAAAGCCTTTTATTGTTAAATAAAATACAATTATTTCACATACCCTTTGAGGATATTTACATCGATGGAAGCATTTTTAAATATATTCACAGGGTTAAGTATTAAAAATAAAAGATCATAATTTGATACAAAGTCTTCAAAAAAGGGAATTTGTAACAAATCTTCACTCTGAACTTTTTACATTTTTATATAAAACTTTTCTCGCACTCGAACAATGGACGGACAAATGCACAACCAGAGCTGTGACTTAGATGAGAAGTTCCACACAAATAAATAAGTTATCGCACAATTGTACAGATAAAAGGAATAACGTTGTAAACATCGTACAAATTAATATTGTTTTACAAAATAAGCTGCAATTTTAAGGTAAAAAATATACCTTAGATTTTGATACAAAATATGTAAAATGGAGTTATGAACAAAGATTTTTGTAATAAGAAGCACTTGAATAGCAAATTGAAAAATGGAATGAATTTTAGTCTTTTTTTAAAAAGTCAGCAACATGGCAATATAGAAACATCAACTATACACTATATACAAAAAGATAAATGATTTATAATAATATATAAGCAGAGCTTAAGAAATTTTTAATAAAAAAATAATACTCTAATTTTGGGCAATACAATTGTAATTAAGAATGCAAAACTATTAAAAAAAATTATGGCTACTATATATTTATTATAGATAAGTGAATACATTTATCAGCATCTGATAAGACTTTTTGTAAATTGCATCATATTTTAAAATGAAGCATTATAAAATTAGAATTAGCAAAATAGACAGAACATCTGATCATTCACTCAGAGCATTTTATAACAATTTTAAAAAACAACAATATAACTATTCAGTATCAAAGTTTGATAAAATTTATAACTTGAAGGATGATTTGATTTAAAAAATTTAAAATCAATTTATTTATGGCTTTAAAAAAATGCTAATGAAGTGTTATGAACTCGTAGCATTTTAAGAGAATTCACAACATCTTAATTTTAAAATTTAACATTTAAAAAAACATTTGTAACAAAGTTGTAATAATTTCTTAAATTTAACTGCATGATTGAAATAAAAAAAGTTTTTATATAAAAAGTCTTGGACCCTTTGGCATAATACAACAGATGCATCATTTCGGAAATAAACGTATTTCATTGGTAAAAACAATTTCCTTTAAGAATATTTTGTTTGTGAAACATGCAAATGAGGATCTTGATTCCACATTATTTCTTGCTCAGCATTGCAGGAACAACTTTTAAAGAAGGGAGGCTCTTCCAGAAACATGCATTTGTACTGAATGGCTTGCATTGGTGGTGGTGGAATCTCAGCTGTGGTAGATGCCAGCCCCCTGTGTGTGCATGGTGGGTCGTAAGGGAAGGCAGCCATCCACCCACATATTGGGACTATCCAACATGGACAGCCACAGGCCAGATTCGTCTCTTCGACTGTCCATCCAGTCCACTGGTACACCGTGGTACAACCCTGACAAAAAGAAGCGAGGAGAAAAAGTCAGTTCATGATGATTACAAAAAAAAAAAACAAAAAACTGTGGTTTCATTGTGCAGAAATGTTAAAATTTCATTGCAGTATTCAAGAAATTTAATACTGTTATATGTCTTTCTTAAAAAACAGGTTGGCTAGTTTTATTAATGTTGCACTAGGAGCAACACGAGGACTATTGGCGGCAGATCTCATAATTTTGAACCTCGGTCAAGAGATGAAGACAACACCTGAGCTGGCACCCCCTCTCCTAACTTCCACACCATGCCATTGGGAGGACCTTGCGTCATGACAGATTCAACGTGCATCAGACCGGGCTATACTACAGGTCTTTTATGGCAACCAGGCTCAAACCACAACTCCATGAAAACTGCCAGCCACGTGTCCGCTACCAGGGCTGATTTAAAAATAATTAATAATTATAAATCAAAATCAACCTCATTGTCTAGTATCAACTATTTCTCAAATTAATATTTTTCAAACATAATTTTAACCTTTTATTTAGGCTTAATAATATAATTTTTGGAAGCTAATTATGTTCTACAACTATAAACCCAAAAATGAAATATTACTTTACAACATAAAAAATAAATAAAAATTCTTACTCTCTGAAGATCTTATACTCTCTATAAAAATTTTAATTACAATTCATTGTTATCAATAATTTTTAAATTCTAATCTTATTTTAATCTCAACATATGAATTAACACAATAGACAAAATAAAATACATCATTGCATTAATAAATACTGATATGTAATGTCTTAATAAATCGACATTTTTATTTTTAATTTATGTAGTAGTTCAGAGTATATCCAAACTTTGATTTTTTGAAAATTTAATCAAGATACAAAAAGCAATGTGCTTAAGCAAATGCCGTTTTCCCCCTCACAAGAGCATGCTTTTGACTCATGAAACAAAAATAGTGTGAGACTTTCAGTGCTTAAGTCCTAGCAGCCAACCCCCTCTAGGAAAAATATAAGCAAGAAAATGAAAGAAACTTGTTTTGAAGTAAACAGTGGAATTACGATATGCAAAAGGATACTTCATTCATCTAATCCAATGTGATTTGTGATCACTACTAGTGAATAAGATGAAACACTGAAGAAATTATGCTGATTTGTATAATTTTTACACAAATTGTCTTTCTTGTACATATATTCTTGTACTCTTATTCTGTGTTATTTTAAAAGGAATACTTGAGCTTCACCATCAGCAGTGCTGACAATGGTTTCACATAGAAATTGAAAATTTTGTTATCATAACTATGAAAATTGCGTACAAAAACTGATGAAAAACAGATGATAAACAAGAAAAAAAAAAAAAAAAAAAAGACATGATGTAAGCCATGAATGAAAAGAAAGCTGAAAAGTTTGCATATGAAATGAACTATTACAGCAAAAGTACTTACCAGTTCCAACATTGAGCCTGACTCCTCCCACAAAGTGGTTCCTGGTAATTTTGTCGTGGTCCCAAACAGTTAATTCTAAGCTCCTCTCCCTGAGTTCCTCTACACTTAGGTCCTCATAGATGACTGTGTAATACCACTTGGGATGGTTGCTCTTCTTCACAACAGGTGTCTTCTGCTTTGCTGTCTTGCTTTTATCAGGCAACAAATAACTTAAAAAAAAAAAAAATCAAAATTATCAATTCAGAATCATGAGGGCCACATCATAAGTTTTTTTTGAATAGCCTCTGACTTTCTAAAGGAAGCAAGCAAACATTCCTTAAATTTAATGTCACCAATGGATGTATTACATCAATTGAAGAATTTGAGGACAAAAAGATGCAAATATTATTGAACGTCTATTAAGTCACAAACATAATTCCATCAAAAAGTGTGAATAGGTGTGGCCAAATGTGATTACAATCAAAGATTTTGGAAAAGGGTGAGATACCATTATATATTAAAACATTTATCGAGAATCAAAAAATAAAATACTCGATTTGTAATTTGTAAAAGGAATTACAGCTAATATTCTTACTTGTAAGTAAAGAAAATGTCTTAATTTTTAATTTGCTACTAAACATTTGGGTGTTAATATTTGAAGCATAAAAAGTTAACAAAACCCCACCCAAACTTGAAGATTAATATTCATTTTCCTTGAACTTACATATTACTATCATTGTAATAGCTCCAGATCTTCAGTTCATTTCATAACTTAATTGTGCCTGACATTTTATTCATTTTTATTGGAGTATATATCGTTTTCAAATTCTTAAATATTTAAATGTTATACTACCTCGTCAACTAATAAATTCCTTTGTACCTGAATTATAATTTTACAGTAGCTTTTTCTTCTTCTTTTAAGTAAAATGAAACGTAAAAAACTTATATTTTTACAAAATAATTTAAATGAGGCTCTATCACCTATGAGTAGGATCGTTCATCAATTCTCAAACAACAATGGCTTATTTTTTTCTTTCACAAGTATCCTGAATTTTCAAGAATTCAAAAAAGTCCTTTACATACATTCAAGTATATATCAAATTAAAAAGATATAATTTATATTTAAAAAAAAATTCCAAATGACTGTTAAAACACATTTTTTTTTTCCCTTTTAAGATATTACAGTATGATATAACTTAGGATTAGAGGCATTTTTTGAGTAACTTTTTTCATAATAGAAAATAAGGTTACATTCTTCTAGCTATGGAAGGATTTAATATCAAGAGGAATAATCCAGAATGCTGTTATGAAACACATCAAATCAGAATAATCCAGAATGCTGTTATGAAACACATCAAATCAGAAATTCAATAAAAGTTTAAAATAATGAAGAGAACCAATCAGAATTCAAAATGCATAGTTAATTTTGTACATCTGTTTTATTCAATAACATCTGGTGTATCAATCATACATAGATATCTTTATTCAAATACAATTGTTCATTAATCAATATTTGTTTTACATGAAAGAAACTATATATCCAATGATTTCAAGTACTTATATGCAGTAATCTTATTTAGCTTTTGGTAGTTACAAGATAAAAAAGAAGTTTTAAATGCCTGAAACATATCAGGTTAAGACATTAAAACAAATATTTCAATAATTACCTTTTACAAAAAGCGTCCATGGACCCCCGTTGAGCTGAGATGTTTCTGGCCTCTTTAACTAGAACATGTAGGGCTCCCCTCAAGGAGATGACAGGGGCAGGACGAAATCGCGACTCCAGGCTCAGATCTCTTGGCACGTATTTAAGGGCAATAAAAAGTTCACCTTTGCACAGCAAAGGACTCTGCAGAGATTCCACCTGAAGAATAAAACATTGCACAAGATCTGCTTATTAATTCTACACATAATGTAAACTATAGTTTACAAGTACGACACTAAATAAGATGCTCAGTGACTATATATTTTAAATACAATTTTATTGATGAACAGGTAATCCACATGCAACACAAAAGTTATGTTCCACTAAATTGCTTTTAATGTGAATATGATATATAAAACAAAGAACTGGTAAAAAAAGGATTAGGTTCCAAAAATTAAAAAAAAAATACTATTATATTTTCATAATTAAGATAAATATCTTTATTAAAATTCTTTTGAGAAGCAATATATATTAATATTAATTAAAAAATGTTTTCTTCATGATTACTAAACACTATCAACCAAGGAGGTTTTCTTTTGGGCAAGATATCCTCATCCTCTGTGAATTTTTCAGCCTTATTTTCAGATTTATGCTCTATCTTGTGCAAAAATCAGATTGCTCACTTTTAGTTAATAGATATTTAAAACATTTGGTTATAAGGTACAAAGCCCTTATGAAGTTCTCTTTTAAATTTTTTGTTCTTTTCACATGAAGAATCTTCATTTGAAAAATATGACTAACTGTTCAGCTAAGCCTCGGCCTTTCTTTATGCTTCATAGAATAAACCTTTAAACTGCTTTGCCTTCACCTATGCTAGTGTTGCCTGAGTTATCACAGGCAATGATACAATTTCCCCTATAGTTTAAGTATAGTTTAGTAGATATAATTTCTACTAAACTTAGCCAACCAATTCTATATGGGTATTACAGAAGTTCTAACTACAGTTGTACCCAAAAATTTTAGTCATAAAATTTATCTACAGTATAATGATAGAATACAGTTTATTTGTGAATGTTAACATTATAAGAAATAAAAATTTTATTAAAATAGCACAAATAAAAAAACAAAGATTATTTTCAGGATTATTTTTTACTTAAGGAAATATTTTTAAGAATTCCTATGTTTTGCATCTCAGACAGCTCATAAGCATATAAATTAATTTAAAAAAAATAAATATCAAATTGTTTATACCTGACAAATAATTATGTTACATTAACAAAGCATTATCTATATATATAATTGCCATTTTCATAGAATAAAAAAACATTATGATTTAAAGTTTTAAAAAAAAAAATAGTGAGGAAAAAAAACAGGATGTTGTGAATATAAGTGAATTTAATACAATAATGAAAAAAATTGTCAGTATATTAAATAAAGCAAGAAGTAAAATAGAGGTACAAAAAAAAAACTTCTCTTTTGACAAACTTTTTTCAAGTATAAACTCAACAATTCCATTTCTTCAAAAGCGAGAGAGAAAAAGGTAAGTCTATTGAAATTTTCCAACCAAGCAAATTGGAAAAAAAAAAGTAAAAACAATACATTCAATCAATATCTTCATTATACAAGATACATTTTATCATAAAAGGAGTGGCAACACACCCTATCTTGCAGTGGGTACCACCTGAGGGTGGGAGAGTCGAGAAGGCGGTATCCGAGGGGCAGGGAGATTTCCCCCAGGAAATCATTCCGACCAAACAGATCACTGTTCCAAACGGACAGCCACAGAGTCCGCGATTCTAACTCATTCTTTAGAACCGGGAACTGCAAAGTAAAAGAAAATTTTACTATTAGGTGATTCAAATAAAATAACACAATGAAAAGCAATTCTTAATTTTGCATTTCAATAGATAATAAAAAGTTAAATTTTATGTCTTGCAACATACTTAATCCATTTCTCAATAAAAGTATTAAAAAAGACTTTTTAAGAAATAGTTACACTATTTTTGAACAACTCTTCTTCAAATATTAAAATTTATAGAAAGAGAATTTCAAGTACAGTTTCTTCATAAATATGTGCATAATTTTCTATCTGCTGTCTTTAGTCACCCAAAAAGCTTTCAACAAACATTTGTTCTGATGAAACTGAATACACTTATTTTCAGAAATATATTTTGTTTCCTATAAAGCTTCAGATAAACAATCACTCAATAGTTTGAAAAATAATGTACAAAATATAATAAAGTCGTAAAAACTAACTTTAATTTCCATTGTAACAGTTTGTAACTTTAACAGAACTACTATCGCTACCTGTGATGACATTGAGAAAGACTTTCCCCCTTCCTCTAATTGTTGTTGTGCATGTGTGAAAATGTCTTATATGTATTTCTCAGAAGTATTACTGTGATGTATCTGTGTGCTAGGAACACAAAAGTAAAATGCTTTTAATTAACCAAAAGGACAAGATCTTTATTCAAATGCCCCAAAAGCATTTCTCTCACACATGTGAAGCCACAAAAAATTGGTGCCCGAACGTAGGGCAGCGATGAATATTTATCACAGGATGAGTAATTTTTACATTAATTTCAAAGATATTTAGAATGGATAAACTTGATCTTCTGAATTACATTAATAAATATAATTTTAATGATTCTTTGAATTAATATTGTCTAAAAGACAGTATTTCCCCTTTTGAAACCATTGTTGTATGATTAATCTCAAATCAAAAGTATATCTTGATTTTGAAAGTTAACAATTCTGTACCTCAAAAATAGAATTATAATTTTAACGATTCATCTTGAATCGAAAATATATTTTGATTTGGAAAATCAACTATTCTTTAATTCTAAACTATCCAAGTGACAAAATTTCTTGTTTTGAAACAGTTCTTTTATTCTTAATTAGAACTGTATTTAAAAAAAGGTATCTGCATATATTTTCCTTGATTTTATGTGTCTTAAGCAAAACCATTGCTTAATTATTATCATTCCTAAAACGATACTTCATTAAAACATTTATTTGAATTATCATATGTTTCAGTGTACCCAATGCTGTACGTCATTATTGTATAATTGTGTTAAAACGAAACTTTTGAAAACTTCTTTATTAATTTCTTGTGTATGTTAATACCTAAATTATTTAAATACTTAGCAGTCTAGTATTCCATTCTGAAAACATATTAATATTTTGCAAATTATTAAAACATTATTCTGTAATCATAAAGAGCTAAATAATCTTCTTTAAATAAAATGGATTCCAACCTACTGAAAAGATGCCTCACCGCAGGATTCGAGCTCATTATGAACAACTGTCAAAGTGTGAAAGAGGTTGTATCATTGGATTGGCACACAAGCGTCTACCATGACCATTCACAGACGGCTGATAGAGCGAAATCTATGCTCGTACTGACTGCTATGCCACCCATGCCTGCACACTGTTAAGCCAGATTACAGTAGTGCTTGGCTCGATCAGGTTGGAATGATGCTGACTGAGGACGTATAGTGTTTCACGACGAATCCTGCTACTAACTGTGTCCTCACGATCATCAAAGACGTGTCTGGAGACGCCCAGGGCAGCATGCCAATCTTGCTTTTACTATTGCACACCCCATAGGCACTCAAACAAGGGTTATGATCTGAGGTGCCATTTCCCTTGATAGCCGGCACCCTTTGGTCATCAATAGAGGCACACTTACAGCACAGCGGTACATCAACCACATTCTGAGACCTATTTTGCAACCGTTCCTTTTGCAGTACCCTGGTGTAGTGTTCCCCTCCCCTCCGAGCAATGGTTCAGAGCCTCCGCTACGAGGCGCTGGCAGTACCGCCCTCAAGGAGGGAGAAAAAGTGAGTTTTTTGTAGAGTAAGTTGAAGGTCTCAGTAGCAGGGGAGCAGTTGATTAGGCCTCCCTAGGAGTGCTACGAGCCTATTTTAATCTTTAAATAAAGTTTTGTTAAGTTTTAAAAGACGTAACTCATTTCACTATATCTTCGAACCACAATCAAACATTACACCTGGCCTTATTTTTCAGCAAGATAATGCCAGACCACATAAGGCCCACGTTGCTATGAACTGTCTTACAGCTTGTCAAATATTTCCTTGGCCAGTCAGATCTCTCTCCAATTGAGCATGTCTGGGATATGATGGGAAGGATACATTATCTACCAGGGAATGATGACCAAGCCGGACAATTGGAGCAAATTTGGCAAGAAATACAGCAAGAGACCATCAGGGAGCTTTATCACTCTATGCCACCTCGTGTGGCAGCTTGCATCCAGGCTAGAAGTGGGTCAACACCTTATTGAGCTCGTTACTTTGTAACTATGCAATTCTGAAATAAATCATTCAATTTTTCCGAAATTTTAATCATTTTCTATTCAGTACATAATTTTCCTATCCCCCAATTTTTGTCTCCATCAGACAACTCCTTCTTGGTGCATCGTGTTTTTTTTTTGTTTTTGTTATAGAGTGTATATTGAAGACTATCACAAGCAATACACCGATAAAAGTCATATGTCTAGCTACAAATTCAGCTTAAGTGACAGGGTTTGGGTAAACAAACATCATTTGAGTAGCTCTGCACAACAAAGAACATCAAAGTTTATGCCACACAGAGATGGTTCCTATGTTATTCACAGCCAACAATTTCCTACTACATTTGAGGTGGCCAATCCTGATGTTCCTTGTGGGGTCTGTCACACTTCAGCATTATATCCTCCTCAAGGTCCATCAACTAAGCCTCTTAACTTCTCTTCGTAAAAGAGGCAGGCCAAGAAAGATTCTTCCTGGCAGTGACGATTCTTCCTGGATTCTTCTCGTCGAGGCAGTGTCAGGCCCAGAGGGGGAGACTGCAACAATCACCATGACTGTAACTTTAACTGGACTGCTAATGCCAGAGGACTGCTAATAATGAGACTTCTTCCCTTTCTCTAGTTATTGTTGTGCATGTGTATGATTGTTGTGTGTGAAAATGTCTCATATGTATTTCTTATAAGTATTACTGTGATGTATCTGTATGCTGTGAATTCAAAAATAAAATCCTTTTAATCAACCAAAAGGACAAGATCTTTATTCTAATGCCCAAAAAGTATTTCACTTATGCATGCAATACCACACTCTTCTATAATTGTTTAAAAAAATATTACAAATTTCATTTCTAAGAATTTAAAATATAGTAAAATCATTCTTCATGAATTTCTAGATGATAAATATATAAATTATAACATTAATTTTATGATTATAAAGAACATTTTGATTATTATAATATCCTAGGTAAATTATAATGTTATAACTGTTTACATATTCAAGCATTCATTGACTAAAATATGAGCAAAACAAAATGTCATTTGTATTCATTTTGTAAAATCACTTCTACATCACGTTTCATATGGATGTTAAAATATATTTAAAAAACATCCATTTGATTCTGGCACTTATATAAGCATCATACAAAATAACAATTAAAATCAGCATACCCTGAGGAGCTCGTTGAATACAGGATTAATGGTGTTCTTCTTTGTTTTGGTTTTTCTCTTCCCGCTTCTTGTTTTATCTGGCAACAGATACACCTTCACATACCTGGAATTAAAAATTTTACTCTTATACTTATACGTTCGAAATCATTCAGTATTAATAAAAGTAGAAAAGTTGAATAGATCCAGTTACCCAACGTTCTTTCATACACATATTAAGTGAGTGAAGTTAGGTTTATGGTGCAAAAGCCAAATCTGGCAAGCTGCACCAAATATTTGTTTAAATTGTAAACAAGACAGAAAAAAAAAGAAAAAATTGGTTGACAAAAAGGAGAGTCAAAAATAAAGAAGGGTAAATTAAAAATGAGAAGAAGTGATTAAAAAATCTCAATAACTTATTATCCAAAAACAAAACAACAGAAGGAATAATGGTTTTTGGTTTTATTAACATCGCAATAGAAGCAACATGAGGGCCATTGGAAACGGACCTTGTAATTTTGAACCTCGGTCAAGTGACGAAGACGACACCTGAGCTGTGTGTGGCATACCCTCTTCTAACTTCCACACCACACCAAGGAGAGAATTTTTGGCCCTGATAAATTAAACATGCAACAGACCTGGCTACACAGTGGGTCTTTAGTGGCCAAGGCTCAAACCCGCAACTTAATGAAAACCATTGGCCACAAGTCTGAAACCATGGCCACTAAGCTACTGTGGCCACAGAAGGAAGAATAGAATCTTAGACAGGTTTATTCATATATGGTATGGTTAAGACTTTCTATTTAACTGCATGACTGAAAAATAAATTAAGAATTGCTAGGGTATTCTGGGGACACATAACCCTGTTTACCAAAGACAGTCAATCCCAAGAAAAATATAACTAGGAATCAGGGTCATAATTTCCATACTTACCTAAAGAAGGGAAGTCCCCAAGAGGCACATATAAGTTAAAAGACTAATATTCCTTTAGACATACTCCAAATGTTATGAAAAATTGAATATGAAATTATATGACAAATTTTAAAGTTACTTCATAAGATAATATTTATAAGACTAAATAGATCATAAATTTTCTTATTCAGTGACATAAAATGCAGCAGACATAATAAAAAAATTATATTTAAACATAAATTAGACTAAAACTGATTAAAAAATTAATATATGTATGTAACAATGAAAAACTATAGTTTCTAATTTGATAAGAAAAAGACTAATTGTAATAGTAGTTGAAATTATTTTTATGTAACTTCAAGACATGTATTGTCTCAATCATTTAAACAAATATTTTAAAACAGCATCAGCACTAAATTGCTGATTGAGACTAAAAGTTACTTAAAAAGATATAATTAATAATAAATACTTCATACTGATTAGACCTTATGCATTAAAAATATTGAACTCTCTAAACAACGAATAGTTATACATTTTTTTTTCATTCATTCATAAACATAAAAAGTCTATTTTTGATTTATTAATTATTTGCCACTGTTTATTATAATTTATTTGAACTCCTACAGAATGCATATGCTGATAAGTATTTCAGACCTGATTTTAAACTGATTTAATTTATAAATAGTTAAGAGAATATAAGCATATCTGTGCCTGACTTTGCATGTTATGCGACCTAATGAATTTGTTTTATTCTTTTACAATTTCACTTTTATTTTAAACTAATAAAATCAAGGACAATAATATAATGTTTATTAAGAATTACATTACATTCCACTTCTTTCTTCAAATACATATAAACCACAAAATTTTACAATTAATAATTTCCTATAATATTAATCAATTTTTACATAAAGGAAAAAAAAATTGATAAATTTTACTCACGGATTGGACTTGTTATGTCTCACGTCGATGGCAGCCAAATTTCGGCATTCCTTGATGAACACTTCCATCATCTGTGATTTCTGATTGTAGTTCAAACCAAACAATACATCACCACTGACAGTGACAAAGCCATAGTGACAACCAGCAGCACTGTACACACTTGTCATACTGGCACTGTGAGCCTGACCATGAGAACAGAAGAGATACATCATGAAGAAATAAGTATATGAAGAAAGTATTTCAAAGTCTCCAAATGATGCATATAAAATAGCTTTTAGCAAATTAATTCATCTTTAATCTACATAATTTAATTCTAATTATTAAAAAAATTAACAGTATATCTTTCACTACTTGATCAAAACACAACAAAAATACAATTCTTCTTGCAATATAAATGTAAATGAACAAAATAACATTCAATTAGATATGATTTGACATTTAACTTAAGTTAAATATTTGCAATAGTGAAAGGCAGAGTAATTTTTTTTCTTAATTACAGAATATTAAGGGGGTAAAGATTATACTATACCAATTATATACGACAAATTATTTTAATAGGCAAGTAAGGGTTGACATACATACTACTCATTCCTTACAATTATTTAAAAGATGACATATTTCAAATCGAAATAAACTTACATATTACATGGTCAAATTTGGCATTAAATTTACGTAGATTTTATCTTTTTTTTTTTTTATAACAACACTCAATCTCTGATTAACCTTCATTGAAATTTAAATTTTTTTGAAATTATGTCTTTTCCTTAACCTCTTGAGGATCAGCACATCAGAAATGAAGTACACTAAATGCTCTGAAAAGGAGCATCACCACCGGTTCATACATTTATAATAGTTTAGCCTAACTTTACAAAAATATTCCTATTAAATTAGAATTTAATATAATGACTACAATTTTACAAATATATATATATATATATATATATATATATAATACTACTAGTTAATATGTTATAAAGACAATAATATTAATAGAAATTCATTAAACATATAAAATACTAGAATTATAACTATGAATATGTAAACATATACTATACACATGAAAATAAAGTTACAAACACAATACATATGAAATTTAAAAGAATATTAAGCAATACTAATCTGTATGTAATAAAAATTTCAATTTAAAAATTCTGCTGCATGTGTTATAGTACAAAACAAGGATTGATATACAGTCCTATGTTGCATATTTTTCACTCATAATATGAGGTTTGCTTTCGCTTTTAATTGTTTTTAGTGTACACAATGCACCTTGCAATGTTTTGCGAACTTTTCTATTATCTGATGAATAACTCTGGATCCGAATTCCAAAGCAGATATTTTTTTGCCTTTTACATCAGAATATAATACATTTGTATTTAGAAGTGCCATATCTATAACAATCCAAAAGACAGCATTTTATATTTTACTGTTTTTCTATATGCACGATAATGATGAATGATAGAATCACCAATATCAACACCTCCCGTATTTTGAATGTACTCTAAACACAGAGTGGTTTCTAAAAGTTGGATTCAGTCTTTCTATTTCATGACATATTGGTACAATAGTATTATCATGTATGTATTGATAACATCAACACACTTTCCTTTTTGTCCTAAAATACAAATAAATTTACTGAATTTCCTAGCAAAACAATTGTTTCATGCTTCTTAATTTCAGGAATGACTTTTGGCATTCTTTTTCTGTGCCTAATGACAGTCCCACACATTTGTGTTGTTTTCAAGAAGGTAAGAAGCTAGTTTCACAGATACAAAAAATCGATCCAAGAATAAATTGTATCCTTTACCTGACAGAGTCGACAGCAAAACACTCCATTTACTAAACACTCCCTGAATAAGATCTCCAGTTTCAAAAATCTCAGTATCCTTTCCAGTACATATACAGTAGTTCAATATATACCCAATTAGCGATTTGTATAATTTATATATTATAATTCCATACCTTCCATCTTTTTTAAGATATACACTGGCAAAAAAGCCCTTTCATTCCAAAAAGACTTTCATCAATACATATATTTCTTTCAGACACAACTATCAACTAGAAATTTTCTATTAATATGTTTAATAGTAGCTTAATTTTTTCCAGCTTTTTTACTTCAGGATTGGAACTGAAATGCAAGAATTGTAAAATTTCTAAAAATCTCTTCCTTGGCATAGCCATACAAAAAAAAAAGGTGTTGCCAACATGGCATTTGTGGAAAAATACATTTTTAAATCCAGTTTATTAATTATACTCATTAGAATTACCAATGCCAGAAAAATCATTAGTTTCTCATTTATCATTGAAAGATCTTGACAGGGCAGTCAGTTGAGGGTTCAGCTTCATTTTGTTTCTTTTCAAATATTTTCAGAGCAAAGTCATTTGTTTAATTTACAATGACATCTATTATTTTGTTATCAATAAAGATATTTAAAAAAAAAAAAAAAAAAAAAAATTATTCTCTAGCACACTGTTTAAATTTGGTCCAGTTCTCACTGAAAAGTCAATCTTCAGAAGTGATTTTATTTCAGAAGACCAGCTAACTACAGGTTCAGGGCAAGTATGTAATGTGGTAACTCTTTTTAATAATTATATTCTTCAGTATCTGAGGGAGTTTAGTTAAGTTCTTTTACTAACATTGCACTAGAAGCAATACAAGGGCTAATGGTGATGGACCTCGTAACTTTGAACCTTGGTCAAAAAACGAGGACGACACCTGAGCAGGCACCCCCCTCTCCAAACATCCACACCACGCCAACGGGAGGACTTTGGGCCCTGAACAGATTTAACGTGCATCAGCCCGGCTACACGGCGGGTCTTTGGCAGCCAAGGATCGAACCCGAAACTGAACGAAAACCGCCTGCCACGAATCCGAAGCCATGACCACTAGGCTACCACAGCTACCTGTACCTGAGGGAAATGAACCTTCTGATTCACTGTAATTATTAATATCATTATTTTCACTAATCTCAGAATCATTTTCGTTCATAATTTTATGTATTTCACTCTCAAAAAAGTATCTTGCTCTTTTAGCCATGGTTAACAAAATGAAACTGAATTCAACTCAACCACATATCTTGAAACTTCTACAAAACACACCCAGAAATATTTCACCTCCACCCCTGCAAATAGTCAGCCGGATATACTTCCCCATATTCTCCTAATAAAAACAGCAGTGATTCTCAGTTTGTTTATATCAATAAATCTATCAAATATAAAAAAAAGTACAGAACAGAAACTAATACCCTAATGTGAAGGTCAAATGTTGCGAGATTTGACTGATGTGAAAACCACTACAATTTGGCACCAACTAGTAGCATTTAAAAATTCAAATAGATTGTTATGTTTCCCAGTTACACATATGCAATGGTGGTCCAACCATTTTAATAGGAGCTCTTTATGTGTAAATGACAGCAGTCTAATAAGAGTAGAATCGTTGTGTCGCACAGACAAAACAATGGTGGCAAATGGGTTAGTACATTGACATGACTGAGTTCCTGCGCCGACACATGATCGGCAGTCAATGTGCCCGTCGTTAAAAAGTTGTAACATGAAAAGCTTAAATAATACTTCAATATCATATAATTATCTTTTATAACTATTTTTAAAACATAATTCTGATAATAAGTATGTTGTCTTTTTGTAGGATCTACTTCCATGTCAGCGCAATAACTAACAATACAATCTCAAATCAATGTGTTAAAACATTTCACTAAGTGAAAACTAATCTTAAAAAATGCATTTGTAGAATAAGTTTGTTTTCAAAAATATGCTTGTGTTGGAAATGATTATTAATAAATCTACAAATTTAAAAGATTTCTTCAAGTTATGTATTTAACAACTGAACTCACAAAATAAATAAAACCAGAACAGAATATCAAATATAATACGGTAAGAACTGAGTATTACTTACACCTAAGGAGAGAGCACTCTGACTTCCAGAGAAATATCTCTTAACATCAGCATCATCATCCACAATCAATGAGCTGTCCCTGTCATTTTCAGCATATAAACCCAGTGCTGAATACGACTACAGTAAAAAAAAAGTGAATGAAATTTTTTAACTGAATTTAGAAATAAATATATACACAACATGAGAAATCAAACATGAAAAGTGTTTTAAATATTATAAAATATTGAAAACCCTAATTAAATATTTTATAAAAGCTATTTTGAAGGGGAGGGGGAACTAAGTCCTAATACGGATGTCAATAAACTATCATGTATACGAATACAAAATATATATCTTTGTTGTATTTCAATTAATTAAAAATAATTCTAACAAACTGAATTTCGGATATTAAAAGTCTTATTTAAAATTAAAAAAATTGTTTAAGCAACAGTGGGGCTGAATATGAATTTGAAGGGGAAAAGGCAAATTATAAAATTATTTTATATTAACTTATGCAAAGTAACTAATTTTTATATTGAAAACATGTAAATATTAGTTCAATATGTATTTAGAAATATAACATGAGAAGTTATGTTTTTAATAAAAATGAATTTTTTAAAATTCAAATTAGTAATTACAAAAACCTAAGTTAAGTCTTAAAAAGATTTTAGGCAAACCTTTTTAGTAATTTATCATTCTATGCAGAAAAAGTAAATATTTTGTTGGAAAATTGATGTAAAAAAGCAAACAGACAATTTAATTGAATAGATCCAGAAAAAAATTATTTAGATGTATTTCAATTAAACAAAAAAAAAAAAAAAAAAAAAAAAATCAATTTTAGAAATGAAACATTTTACTGAAAAAAAAATAACAGGGAATAATTATTTAAAATGTTACACAAAAGATTTTAAAGAATAAAATTACACACATATGTAATTTTAAAAACCAGGAAAAATTTCACAAATTCTTATGGATTATTTAAAAAATATAACTGTTAAAGGTAAAAAATTGAATACTATATTTGTAATAGTTAAAAAAAAAATACATGAATTTCTAAAATCATAGACAATATAAAATAGAAAGGGGGGGGGAGGGAATTATCCTAACATTTACAAGATTAGAATATTAAACAGGATAAAGAGACACTCAATTGCATATAACAAAAAATTACAACTAAATGTTGGGTAAAATAAGAAATAATTAAATCATTTCATACAATCATTGTTAAGTCAAAAAAGGTTTTTCTATAATGAAATTTTGATAGACCTTATTTTTGGAAAGGAACCGAGTAAGTGACAAGGTTTATATGGAGGAGCCAAACTTAGCTAAGTTGTGCCAGACATTGTTTAAATTGTAATATACACAGAAAAAAAGGACAATAAATGGTAAAAATTGGTTGACAAAAGGAGGGTCAAAAATAGAGAAGGATCACTAAGAAATTTTGGGGGCATGTCATCCAAGTTTATTGAAGATAGTAAATCCATTGGGAAAGAGAAATTGCAAAGGTACTTCAAGGTCATGATTCCCTAAAGAAGGTAAGCCCCCATTGGAAAGAAAAATTAACATTTTAAATTTTCTGCTTTTTACAATTGCTATTCAAAATGGATAAACTATATCAGACAATAATTAAACTGAAAGTACAAATGTTACAAGAAAAGCAATTTAAATAAATTACACATTTATTAATTTTCATGCACTTGATTTTGTAATTTTGAATAGCTAATTATCAATATAAAAAATAAAGTAAAATAATTAATTCTAGAAGAGTTTCGAGTAGTACTCCATCTATCTCATAATTTGAGATAACAAATTTGTTCCACCTGTATCTTCAGAAGGCTTGCTAGCCTTCTCTACAGCTAATAATATCTCTTTCAATATTCTATTTAATAAACATTTACCACAATAATTTACACTGAAAGCCAAAGAATTTGGCTACTTTGAATTAATAGGGGCCTTTTGGAGACAAATATGGTTATTATGAACCTCGGTGAAGAGACAGTATGATGATTTTTACATGATTTTATTTACACTTGATGATTTTCAGCTACCTTTTGAAATTTAAAAGGTAGTATTTACAATCTTTCAAAAATATCTTAATTAAGCAACTAATTACTAGTTAATTAAAAAAAAATTCTAAGAGTATTATATATATAAAATCTGCTTAAATACTTGTTCTTCTTATTCAAACTATGTTCTTTAAGAACTGAAATGATCCTTAATAAAAAAAAATTTACATTTTTAATCAAAACAAATCTGTTTCTTAAATGAAATTTCAAATTAATCATTTTTTTTTTAATGTTCACTATGCTTAGTAAATTATTTTAAATTTTAACAGTGGGCAATTTCTTTTACTCAGTGAATTTTTATATTGAATAATTATAAATCTATTTATTAGAAACTCAATTTTTTTAATTTCGCAAAAAATAAAATATACATAAAAACAAGCAATTTACTTCTTAAAAATATTCATCAACATAAAAAAAAAATAACTTTTAAGCACTTGAAAATTATCAGCTACTCTATCAGAGTGATGATTCCCACAAAGAAAGAGAAAAATATTACAATTTTAAAAAATTGGATGCCATAAAAAAATGTATAAAAATACATTCATGTTTTATCGGGAATAAAATAAATTATTAATTCTAAATGTATAAGAAACAAGACTTACATCTCCTTGTCCCCTTGGAGAGTTGAGTTGTGGCATGGAAATAGCTCCAAATAAGCTATCATTATCCACTGAAATAGATCTTGCATATTTTTTGAGATATTTAGGAGGAATGGATGACTCAGGGTTTGGATTTTCAGAACCTGTAATATAATTTTTGAAAAAGTTTGCTTGCGTTCAATTCTAATTTAGTCATATAAAAAATTTCAATTCATTTAAATAAAAATAATAATAATTCTAACTAAATAGAATAATTCAGATTTACTTTTCAATCAAGAAAATGTTCACCAAAAATTTTATAAAACACTTTTTTAAGTTTTTCAACCTATGACATTTTTAGGCGTTTCACGCTACTTTAAGAGTCGTAATGGTTCTCCAAACAACAGTGCAGTTCAAATAGCAACAAGCCATAAATCTGTACCATAAAGTCTTACTAACTAAAGAGGAATTCTATATTAGATAAAGATTAGAATGTAAAAATTGAAGAAAAAAGTCACAATGTTACTCAGATGAAAATTCAATTTGGTGAAAGAGATTTCAACTATTTATATAAAATGTGTTAACTTAAGTAAAAAAAAAAAAAAATGTCAAAAATAAACAGATTCTATGTTTTCAATAAATTAATAAAAATATTATTTTAATATTGCTATTCCAAAAGTTGTCATTTTACAGGAATATAAATAATTTGATATCCATTTGCATTATTAAATTTCCATTACATTTTATGTATATTTATGATGCAACAAATAATGAAATATTTCTTTATATTAAATATGAGTAAAATTTTTCTCTCCATGTTAAATATTTATTGAACTATACTGGTGAAGATAATTACTTTGCAATTAAACTTGTTTTGGTGAATTAATAAAAGTACAATGAAAACATTTCCAAATAAATAAATGAAATTTAACTAAAAGCAATGAAATATATCAATAAAAGCAATGAAATATATAATATTTAATAAAAGCAATGAAATCATAAATCATATGATCAAAACTTTTTCTTATTTCTTATACGTTTTGGAAGACAATCTTTACTATTAAATAAATTTAGAGAAAAGACTTATACAAATAATAAAAGATAGTTATGGCCATTAAATCTTAGAAAATATGATCCAAACATTTGCTGATTATATTTGATTTACCAGATAAAATATCACAATAAAAAGGATTTTATGTAATATGAAACTTCTTAAAGTATTTTATAGAATATAGATATTTTTTAATTTAAATGCTCTGCCTTATATCAAATGAATGAATATGTAATATTCAAACATTTCTTTTTTTATATCATATTACTTAAATAAATTGTAAGAAAAGTTAAACATATTTCTTCAGTGTAGCTGCTATCACAATATCTCAAAAAGTTTGACAAGCTTTTATTAATAGTATAATATTTTCACCTGTTTTTGTTTACTTTAATTGGCAGAATGAAGCCGAAACAAATTTAAATTCTTCTAATGCATATCCTGTATTCAAATATTTTGCAATCTTTTAAAATCATTTTAGATACATAGAACATTTTTAGCAAACTGGGTACTCTAAAATTTTTACAATTTATTTCACTAATTTAACATCAAATGCATTCTAATATAGTGCTTTACATTGCCTTTTTTAAAAAGTGAATTAAAAAATATATTGAATTTTAGTGTTGAAAAAAAATGCCTAAAAATTTAAATAAATTATTTTTTCTATTTTCATTCTCATTGAGACAAACCCACTGCACTTTCTTTTCACTAAAAAAAAATTAAGTAATATGTTCTTCAGATGAAATACATTATTCTTTGAATAATTTTTCTAAGTAATAAAAACGTGAAGTACATAAAATACATAAGTATAAAATTGAAGTTTTATCAAAATCACATTCTAAATAGTTTTTTTTTTTTTTTAAATAAAAAGCAATTTATGATTTAACTGACTAAACTATCATTTTTATAGCATTACTTTGGTACACAATTTTTGAGTTGTCATTTATTTTCAATTGCTTATATTATTACGTGAATTTTAAAGCAGAATAACTAATAATGTTTAAAATATTCAATTCATCCTTCATTTTTTTAAACAAATTAACAATTAATGTAACCAATTATTTTATGAAATATAAAAAAGTACACATCTTGTTAAGTCTAACACAGATTAAATTTTAAAATTCTAATTTTACCTACTGCCTCTTTAAAATACATTATTCATAAATCCAACATACTAAATTGATGAAATTACACAGAAAAATATGTTCTACAACAAAACAGAATTTGCTTAAAAAATTAAATAAAAGAAAATAAGTTATTTTTCAAGAGTATTTTAAAGAGGCAGTTTTCATTCAAGATAAGTATTATGGGATAGTCCATTCTATCAATTATTTAGGTTTACAGTTAGTATGCCCTTTTAATTAACAGTAGAATAATCAAGAATTTTAGAAAAATTACACATTTGACAATTTAATTTTTCTCCTAAAATTTTTTCCATTCTTTAATGAAATTGTTCATTCAATATAGCACAAAAAGTACTTCTTAATTTTTACACACCATACGTTTTTTATACTACGAAAAATCTAGAATGCACCAGAGAATAGGTTTACTTTATCATGAAAGTAACAAAGTTTTTTAGAAAACTGAAATTTAAAAAATGATTTATTTTACAGCAAATAAATCATATACGCATATATTAATATGGTATTTTTGTATGAAAAAATTATTTTTCAAGGAAAAAAACCCCAAAAAATATGGATCCTTTTAAATCGAATAGCAAAAGTTAAAAATATTAGAGTAAAAACTAAAGGTTTTTATTCATGTCTATTATAAATCTCTAACATGCATATTTATTAAAAGGCATTTTGGAATGAAAATAAAACAAAATCTTTCGATACTTTTTTTTTTTTTTTTTGCAATATAAATTCTAGGACCTGTACATATTTAAAAAATTTCATTTTGTTGAGATTCACTTTTATCCCATTTCATTTTGATTTATTACTCCCTAAAAGTGCTCAAATTATTTTAGCATTTTCATACAATTTAGCATTAAAATATTCTATGATAATTTTACATCTTTATAAGTTTTCCTTCAATACATTTAGTTACATAATGGTGATGATGGAGTTTTATGGTACAAGAGCCAGATATGGCTATGTTGTGTCAAAGAAAGTGTAACTGTGATTGAGACATTTGAAAAATTGGAAAAAAAGGTAAAAAAAATTTGGTTGACAAGAAGGAGAGTCAAAAATCAAGAAAGGTCGTTACAGAATCCTGGGGCACTTTACGCATGTTTACCACAAACAATAAAAATAACAATGATTAAAATTAAAAGAAATAGCATGTTTTAAAATTAATTACATTTTGTAATTATCCTTTTTTTATAATAACAAATGAAAAGGTAGTTTTATGGACTTTATTTGATACTTATTACATAAAATTCTTTAACTCATGTTAATAAATATAAATAAATAATTACAATACATGTGACATTACAAATATACTAGTAAACTATTATGAAATTTTTATACTAAGAGATATGCGATATTTTAAGCCGTTTCTTATTCCACAAATATAGAGTTAGCAAACAAGATGATAATGTTTTCTGTAACAAATATAAAAGTGAAGGGTAAGTAAAATTTTTAAAACTATTTGATCAGCCATCACACATATCTTTCATGCCCATTCCAAAAAAAATACAGAAGGATCTTTATTACAAGCATTTTTAGCTCAATTTAAATTTAAAAATTCTGTTATTTTGTTTTTAATTAAAGTGTGATCATTTTTTAACAGTTAAAATCCATTTTCTTAGATCAGGAAGTTTAACACCTACTAACTTATTAACAAGACATGCTTCATAATCAGAACTTTTTACAACTTAATACCAACTCAACATTGAGATAATGCAAGTATTTTTAGTTAACAGAAATATATGCTGTGGCTTCCAAAAGAGTTTGTACACTTATGATGATTTTCAAAAAAATAGGACTCTATCCATTAATAAAAATTAATATTTCAAAATTAGTACTTAATAATGAGATCTACAATCTATTTTTAAACAAAACTACATGAGATATTTTAAAAGCACAGTAAAACTTTATTTTTAAGAAATTAATAACCAAAATGAAACAAAAATCTTATCTCGCAAGTCTTTGTACACTTTAAAAAAATTTCTACATATTAGCAAATATTCTAATTTTTTCATTGAATTATTATTTAGTGGGATATTTAGCATCTACAACAACTTTTAAACATCTGGGAATGGATTTCACCATTTTTTGTAACTTCTGCATCAATGTTTTTCCATTCTTGGATCATAACTGTTTTTAATTCACTTTTTGTTTTAATGAGGTGTTTTTGAGCTTTAACCTACAGTTTTCTCCAAATATGTTCAATTGGGTTTAAATCTGGTGATTGAGATGGTATTTTCAAAACTTAAAGGGCAAGTATAGAGACACCAGAAATGAACCTCAAGAGCCGTGTGCTTAGGATAATTACCTTGTGATGAAAAAAAAATCAAAGTTGTATCTAATACCTAAATTTTAGGCTGATAACATTAAACTGTCTCTTAAAATATTTAAATAAACATTATGATTCATTATACCACCAATAATACCAAATTACCTGTTCCTGATGCTGGTATACACCTCCACACTTAACTGTTCCAACTAAGTTCTTAGGATTAAGTTCCTCATTTTGTCTTCTCCATACAAATATGTGTCCATCGGAATCAAGAATATTAAATTTGCTTTCATAGGCAAATAATACATTATTTCAATACATTTTCCAGAGAAACAAAAAATTTCTTCAGGCAGAATGTTCATTTAATCCAATTGCTCCGAGAACTCTTTGAACAGTTTCAGATGAAATAGAAGTAGAATTTTTTTTT
>BMAW01104111.1:954966-982187 GCA_019974015.1 Nephila pilipes
TACTTAGCTTTTACTAAAGATTTTTAAAGTGTACGAACACTTTTGGGAGCCACTATGTGTGTATATATATATATTTTAACATACATAAATTTCTGTAAACACTATTAGAAGCAAATGCACCATTAAAAAAATAATGTAATTTTTTTTTATAAAACAATTATTTCAGATTCACAAAGTAGAATATATGTATAGAAAAGGTAACATTTTAATTACAAAAATAGATATCAATATATTTTACAATTTATTTGGTAAATTCTGAGGTATATAGAATCATCCAATATTTTCTTCAAAAAATTCAGTAAAATATATACAACAAAGATTATAAATAAATATACTTACTTTTAGAGCCAGTAAATCTCTTCAGCACAGCTGAGGGAGAAAATAAAGAAGTGAATTGTCGTGGTGAACTAGTTGCATTGGAGGAATTTTTAGACTTTTTAGATTTCAATTGCAATGTACTGAATTTTGCATCTGGTGATGAAGAAAATGTCTGAAGAATATTGTTTGTACTTTTAGATAATGTACTGGAAACAGGGAACTTTTTCACTGTTCTTTTGAGAGATTTAAAATTGGGCACATCGACAAATTCTGCAGACTGACTCGATGTGTTCAACAGACTGTCATCCGAGGACTTAAATGAGTAATATCCAGTGTCCCGCGATGATATTCCTTCACGATTGATACATTTGTTAGATTTTATAGAATCTTTAATGTTTCCAATAAATGGAGGTATAGGAGAGTCTGTATCACTTTTTGATTCATTTGGCAGACTAGAATCAATTTCATCATCTTGAGTTGTTATCCCCGAGGTTTGGAAACTTTCGGGAGGATCACAAGTAATATTTTCAGTAAATTCTAAGGAATTCTGTTCTGTAAAGGAACTAGAATCATCGTTGAGCTCTATATCAACAATAACTGAAAATTTCAGATCACTATCTTTTTTGGGTAGCTCCTTGACTGGAAAAATATGCTTATTTCTAAACTTATAAGTGGTCTCAGGATCCTCGCTTTCAGGTTGGGATACAGTGGTTAAACTTTCAGATGTTTTTCCTGAATCATCTTCACAACTTATAGGTTCAGGTAAGATAACAGCACTTAACTCTGATCTATTAGATGCTGTCTCTAACACAATGTCAGAATCAGCTTGGATTTGCATACAGTCATTTTCGTCAACAATAGGTTTTTCAGACAAAACAGCAGCATTATCTGTGCTGTCATCAGAAATCCCTTCATCAGATGACTCTGTTTTGACAAGAATGTTAGCTTCATTTGATGCAATGTTTTCATTTAAGCAAGTTATGATATTTGCACTGCCTACATTCACATTGAAAGCTTCGTTTATTTGATCAGAATAGTCACTTTCTTCCAATAAAGATTGAGAAATTTCCTTATTTTGGTTCTGGTAGATGGTTGGCATTTTTTCAATTTCAGGCAAATTATCATTCACAGTGACTGTATGCATCAAAGTCACTATTTGATCTCTAATGTATAGCCGGGCTTCTGCATTTGGATCACACAGTTTATTTTCAGAAAGGACGGAATTGTCTTTTTGCAATGACTGTATCAGTCTTTTCCATATACTTAAAGTTTCTTCAGAAATGTTAAAAGAACTCAAATCTGAGTTTTGAGATTGAAATTTGTAAGCAGAACTCAAAATATCAGCCATTGGACATTTCCCTTCAACACGATTTTTGGCATCTATGTCATCATCATCTGTTATGCAGTCCATTGATTCTATAGTATCACTTCCATAGTCACTATTATTACTGTCTATAGTACTACTGTTACAACTATTATTTTCTAAAGAATTAGGTGATATGGACTGCAGCAGGCGTTCAATTTCAGTCTCTAAAATATGCCACGCAGAAACATAATTTGTTTCAATGTTTTTCTTAAAAGATTCAGATTCTGTTTCAGTAGTAAAATAGGATAACAATTTTTTAATTATAGCTTGTATATCAGTAGCTAGTTGGTCTTTATTAACGGTAGGTTTCGGACTACAAGATTCAGTATCTTTATCAAATTCTTCAGATCCTTTTTCAGTTGCTTCTTCAATAGGTGCAACAGCACCAAATTCAGAAACCTCCTTTACATTATTGGATATAGAAATTTTTTCACAATCATTCTCTAACATGGAATCTGCCTGCTTAGGTAGACAAGATTGCTCATCCTTTTCTAATGATATGGGTGTTTTTTCAGAGATTTCAGTAGAATTTTCTAAGCTCAGGGTATTTTTGGGTGGATAAACAACAGTAGTACTAACTTCCTTTCCGTTATCACAGTCATCATTCAATTTGGCATCACTCACTACAACAGGAGATTCATCATCTTGTTCATCATGTAATCTAAATGGTGTATTAGACAGTTCTTGCAATTGAGAATGAAAATTCATTTGGTGGTTGATTATTGGTTTAGTTTCTAGAGAACTCAGCAATGCTGAGCGACTTATTTTCTGGTGTATGCTGTCTTCTTCAAAATCACTGATAGGAGCATCATCTAAAAATTCAGCATCTTCAGGATAAAAACAATTTCGATCATCTACTAAACCAGATGTGAAATATTTTTCTAACCTAGAAGAAGCAAGATGAGTGGGATCAATATCTTTTGCATCATCACCAGCAAGGGAATTTGAGCTTTCTGACAATGAATCACTGTAAATGGTACTTTCATCATCAGCTTTCCTCCGCAAATCTCTGTCAGTGTCATTGATTATATCCCAACTAAAATATCGTTCTAATTTGGATGCCACAGCATCATTGGTGGGTGTTGCTGTTCGAGAGTCTCTTTCGCTCTCTTCACAACTTTCCTCAATAATTGTGTGCAGGGCATAAGCAGGAAGGTAGTTGGTATTATTCATTGAAGGATGACACTTTAAGTCTTCCTCCGATGATGTATCACTTAAAATAGATTCTTCATCATCGAAATTAATTTCATTCATATCACAGCTGTAATGGGAAGTTAAATATGGATGGAAGATTTCAGTGTTGTTGTATTCGTTTGACAAAAATGATTTTTCAACTTTGCTGGATTGTTTTGACTTTCCAGGTTTTGAATTTTCAAATGAAGTAAAATAATTTTCAAGATTTGACTTATCTGATACAGATGGTTCTTTCTTTTTTGAAAGTTCTGCTCTGGAAGATGCAATAAGATTGTTCAGTTCAGCAGTGGAAGCAACCAAACTATTTGATGCTTGTTCAAGATCAGTACTTTGGTTATGTGTACCATTCCACAAACCAGCGCTGTCACTTTCCACACCAATGTTTACATTTTCCCATAAACCACCGTTCGAAACTTTCCGGCAATAAGGAATATCTGATGTCACACTTTTGCCATTACACGATCGTTCGGTGTTCATCGTGCAGTCGTTCAATGTATTAGTCTTTTCACTAACAGTCGAGGGTTGCGAATCTTTCATTTCTAATCCGTCGTTTTGGGCACTTGAAACATCAGCAGCAGAATTGTTATTAACATTTAAACACTGAATTTCCGTTATACTGTGGGTCGAAGCGTAGTTTGGTTTCTCTCTTGCATCGCCGTTATTCAGCGTAGCATTTTCACAAGGATAAGAAACAGTCCTTTCGTTATTTGAGTCGAATAATCGCATTAATTTGGATATGTTTTTACCTTGAGTCCGAACGACTCTTCCCAGCGACCGCGGATCGCTATCGCAAGTTGCCATGATCGGACGAAATCCCGCAACGTCGTTGCACACACTACCGATTATCAACAGAGCAAGGCCTTTTGGCAGACACCCAAAAGGTACGTAATCTCCATAATTGTAATCCAGGGGCCAAGCTGAAGTATTGATCGCGTAATCCAAGATTATTCTAGGGTTAGCAATAGCGTGCCAAATCTGTATCTTACAAGTAGAATTCTGATCCGCCGAGTCCTGATGAGTTACATCTGTTGTAGTGGAGCACAGCCTAACAACTGCAGCCCATTGGCTGGGCGAACAACTTTCGCGCTTCGCGAGCCGTAGAACAGCTGCTGGCACAGTTACGTGAAGTACGGAGCTAGAATACGGTAGGTTGCGCTCGCTAACTCGCGAATGGAGGGGGAAGGGATATTCCACGAATGCTGCGCGACCAGTTTGTGACGTAACAGATCCACTTTCTGCCATTTCCCCCGCATTCACAACTTCGGTTTCGATATGCAGATCCGATTGTGGCGGGTAGTTTTGGTTTCGAGCTTCTGGCAGGGTGTCAACCTGTCTAATTGGTGTCTCGTCATTAGTCAAATGACAGAAATGATCGGAGACCGTCTGACTCAAATTTTTGAACTCGTTCAAATTCTCGATGGCGGCTAAGAATTCAATAGTCACCCGTTTTAAATATTCTTCGCTGAGAAAGAAAGAATAAAAGGGTGCTTTTTCTAAGTAATAAGAAATTACAGGAGAAAAACTATTTCCTGATTCATGAACTTGTAGTTTATTTTCTTTTACTGTCTTGAAATTATTTGAATGGTCGTAAAATCTACCACTTCCTGGTGCTATGAAATCAATGTCTGGTAAAATTCTAAATGGTGTTTCCACCAAAGAAGAATGATTAAAATCCCTTTTCAGAGCAAGGTCAGTATCAACCTTATAAATTTCAAGTGAATTAAATGTCAGTGAATCATTTTTCTTTGTGGGTAATAAATTCGACTGAGAAGTATTGCATCTTTTATCTACTTCTTTATCATCGTTTTCTGCATCATTTACAACCTTTGATTTATGTCGAGAAGAATCTGGTTCGTTTGAGTTATTTATTTTATATGTATTTTTCGAAGCGAAGCATTCCGGTTCGGTGGTGTGAAGAAAATAATTCTGTTGTTCCTCGGATTGTATCTCATGCTTCGATTGAATATCCATGATCGAAAAACAATCAACAGACTCTGGAATGTTTGTTTCTTGAGTATTCTTTTCATATGAATCGCAAGTTGTTTTTGGAGGATATTTACCACAATCTATAGCGTATATTTCAGCGAAAGGCGTGCTTAAAGGTTCGTAGCTAAAGAGTTCATCAATTTTAGAACATATATTGATAGGCAATGAACAAAATTCATCTGGAGAAATGTTTCTCTCAAAGAAGCTGCTTTCGGTGCGTGCTTTTGACATTTTTTTATGCCAAGTGGTACTTTTAAAACTTTTATGATTCAGGTCGTTTGATTTTGACCTGAACAACTTCTTTGAATCCACTGGATCTCTTATTTCATACCATACTTTAGGCGGAACAGTGCAAGTATTGCTCTTTATCTGAGAATTCCCGACTTCTCCATTTTTTGAATAGGAAGCATTATTTTTAATTTTCTCTTTTGAGAAATACGGATTTGAGTTTTGAGATTCAAGGCTATTCGTGCTTTCATGCATTTTTTCGAGGGTGTTGTAGCTTTCTGAATTTTGAGTATGTTTTTCTGGATGATCATAACTACTTGAATCATCAATGCCACAACTTTTGGAATCTTCCCCGTCTTTATTTTCAATATCTTTTGAAATGACGTTATCAATGGAGTTATAATTCGGAAGTGTGAAAGAATGGTCATTGTTATTAACGTCACTTATTCTGAAAAATTCAAATTCATCATCTTCTTCAGAAGACAATTCTTTGTTTTCAGTGGAGCTAAATGACAAATCCCATTCTTCGTTTTTAGGTGTAGCTCTCTTTTTAATCAGTTTGACATCCAACGTTCCCATTCCATTTCCAAACCTATTCGGAGTCTCTTCTTTAAGGAGCTGCCTGTCCAGTCTACAATCCAAAGTTCCCATCCCAAATGCACTAATGCTGTCTTCCATATAATCCAAATTAGACTCTACAGATGTTCCCATGCTACTGAGATAGGCAATGCGATAATCATCGCCGTCCGGCATGATCCTACCAAAATCCAAACTGCACAGGCTCTGCACTTCGAAATCACAGTTCCAATAATTGTATCTATCTTCCCATTTAGAGGCAAGATCTTCTTCAAGCCTTCTAACCCTGCTTTGTACGAATCCTGTGTTCCAAAACTCATAATCGTGACAGTCAGTATGCTGCAGATTGGATGGCAAAGATATACTTTTGCATTTCAAGACTGATGGGCCCGGAACTCCTTCGCGAACGTGACCCTCAACATTGGGAAATGCCCTGGAACTTCTTCTTCCGAAGACCCTGGTTCCTCTCAAAGACAATCGCGTGTGGTAATCATTGCGGTTCAAAAAAGCGGCTTCTGGTAAGAAATTATAGTAATCCGGTTTTCTAATCCTTCGCCACGTGCCTTTGTCTTCTGCCTTTGTCTTTTGTAATTCGGTTTCGTCGGGATCGAGCTGCCTCGCGTGCGTTTCTGTCCGTTTAAGGGATGATTGATGCTTTTTAGAATGGCCCGATGCCCTGAAAGAAGGAATCCTTTGTCTCCTGCTCTTCCTAGCTTCGTTCTGTCGAGTGAATTCGCGTGTCTGAGACATGCGTCCCAACTCTCGCGTCTCTCTTCTTCGTTGTTTCAGAGTAGCACTAGTGTACTTGAGAGGATTCGATCGTTCATGATTGTCATCGTCTAAAAACAAAAGCTTCCATTTTTGTTCAAAGTTTTTGTCGGTCTTGAGCTTTTTCTTCAGATCCTGCACTGACGATACAGGATAAATTTCGGATCTAGATGTGAATTTCCTCCAGTTGAGTGTCGGTGCCTCTTGGAAGATAGTGTTCGTCGAATTTTCACAGAACGAGTGAACTCTTCTACATACGGTATCTTGGGTAGTTGTAGAGTCCAAAATACCATGGGAGGCTGCAGAAGGAATGAAATATTATACAAATATCTATCATATAATTGTATCAAGAATAATTTGCAAGTTTTTGAAAAGTCTAAGAAAGAATATGTTAATTGAATCCGAAAGTCTTTCTTTCTCTTCTTTGTATTAAAACAAAGTTCAACATGAAAAATTAAATCTATGAAAAAAAATTATTACAGTGAAAAAAGCACACATGTTTAATAATTTTAGTGTTTTGAAGATTAATCTGTGTGATTTTACCCTAAGAGTATGCACCATGACGAATATTACAATTTAAGAAAGCTGAACATCACTTAGCAGAATTTTATCAGTAGGGTCCCTCAATCCCTGATTATTAACATCTCATTTAGAAGCAATACACGGATTATAGACAATGGACATCGTCTTTCTGAATTACAGTCAAGTGACGCGGGCGACACCTGAAATGACACTTCTCTCTCGCCTAACTTATACTCTTCCCCAACGTGAGGACTTTGAGCTCAGATAGATTTAGCATGCATCATACTCACTATATGATTGGTCTTAAGTGGCATCAGGACTCGAATCTACTTCTAGACTGAAACAGCGCTGGACATGAGATCGCGACCATGCTCATTCGGGTAGTGCGGACACCTTCCAATCCTGATGATGGCCGCGGTAGCCTAATAGTCAAGATCGTGGACTCACTGCCGACGGTTTTCGTTCAGTCGCGGGTACGATCTTTGGCCGCCAAAGACCCACCGTGTAGCTGGGGCTGATGCACGTTAAATCTGTTCGGGGTCCAAAGTCCTCCCGTTGGCGTGGTGTGGATGTTAGGAGAGGGGTGTGCCAGCTCAGGTGTCGTCCTCGTCACTTGACCGTGGTTCAAAATTACGAGGTCCGTCGCCAATAGCTCTCGAGTTGCTTCTAGTGCGACGTTAATAAAAACTAAAACTCCAATCCTGATGATTTAGTAATAAGGAAAGGATGAAAATTTACAAATGTTGTTTAGGATATGTAATTTCTTTCACATATTTTATAAATTTTTTGAAGAATTTGCTGCCCAGATTAAGTGTAATTTAGAAGGCTAAAAAAATTTCTGAAAATTAGGAGTGTCTAGCCCGATTCAAGGCAGGGGCATTTCTAAATAAGAATAGATTCATATTTTTAATTAAAAAAACAATACATTTTACAAGCGCTCCTTTGAGAATTTAGCATTTGGATAAACGAGTTTGAAATTGGAAATCTACAAACACTCTACTGATAAAATCTTTACCTTTCATTTGATGGAAATCATTTCAGTAAGCTCAATTTTATATTTATTAACTCAAATGTAAATAGAGTGAAAGGTTAAATATAAAAATATACAGATGTTAAATGCCTTAAAATTCTGTAAATAAATGTTAATAAACTTCAGGAATGCTTAAGATTTTATAAATTAAGAAAAAGCTTTAGAAATAAAGATTATGCTAATTGATTTTATTCTAATTTTTCAATTTAGACAATTGATCATTCTCGCCTTCGAGAAATGTTTAACCATTTCGATTTTTTTTTCACGCGAAGAATAGTTAAATATCTGTCATCACATGAAAGCATGAAGGTTTTTTGGCAAATTTGTTAAACAAAAAAATTGTTTTGAAAAACAGTTGCGACATACGAAAACGATTAAGACAGTTGATTATAAATTCCTACTAATACAAATGATTCAGATATCTAAACAAACTTTATCAAATAAAAAAAAATTCAGAATACAAGGAAGAAACAATGGCTTTTTGATAACTCAGTAACGAATCTTCCTGATCGTTGTTTCTCGATTTCTGTTGCAATATAAAATCGCAACAAATAAAAGGACGAATGATTTACGATTTTATCATATTCTATTCTTCCTTTTATCTGTTACCGACAGGGATAGATTATGGGTTTACAATAACCGACGAATTCAATAATAGTCAGACGATAAATTATCAAATATTTGACCAGCCATATTGGATGAACATTTTTGTAGAATCTTTTGTTGATTGATTCGATGGAACAAATAAAAAAAAATAATAATATCATCCACGAGAGTTTCGGAAATGTCAGTTATTGACTCGGAGGGAACATATTTTCATTGTGTGCGTTTGGAACGCTTTTATTCGTGTTCTGAGAATTATCATCGTTTTCGATAGCAACAAGTAGAAAGGATTTCCTTTTCCAAACAATTCTAATGATATTTAGAATGCATTTATTAGGACTTCTGCTCATTAAATAATTAGACATAATCAGTGTCTACATTTATTTGCTTTTTGGTTTAAAAAATAGGTCAAATACTTTGCTACAGAAAAATGAATTGACTTTAACCGCTGAGAAATTAGTCTAAGAGATTATTAGAGTTAAAATCTATCTTACAATAAAATGGTTAGCATTCCACACAGTAGTTTTATAAAACTGAAAGAAAAGTGTCTTCGAAACGAAATGATATATTTAAAAAAAAATTATTTCCTATATTGGAAAATAATTAAAAGTAAAGTATCAAACTGTAGATGAAATCCGGAATAGTTGAACATGGAGAAGATAGAAGCCATTTCAAAAATCTTTATTCAAAATTTGTGTAACACTGTTGTTCTGTGCCTATTTGTTCCACATGCAAAAAAAAATTCCTTTGCAATGAATATTTGTTACAACTGGAAAAGTGATGATGAAAGTGAAAAAAAATCGTTATTTTGCTCGTTGTTTCTCCAAATTATGCATAAGATTTATACATTTTAATGTAACTGGTTACAAATTTCATCAACAGTTCTATCTTATATATTTTCCTTTTCTTTTTACATTTCGGAAGAAGTCAAACTGGCTAGGGTGAGAGACCTAAGCCACTGTTTGAAGGAAGACTTGAACAGTGGCTAGACTCTAGTTAATAAAAAAAAAGTATTTATGATTATATATGACTTTGATTCGGATCCAATATTTATTTTTCTACCGATAAAAGGAAAAGTTAAATAACAATATGAATGTTTAAATAAATCCCCAAAAGGGAATATTTTCCATAATTATAAATTTTTTTTTATTATCTTATAAATATTAACTATTCAGAACACTTAAAAGTATATTTGCAAGCAGTTAAATAGCATATTTTAAACGAATTTAAGTGGAAATTTAGTTCTGTTTTGCTTGTAGTTCTAAGAAAATATAAAGTTCTTAAAATAAATTTACTCTAGAATTCTATTTTCTGTTGTGAGGTGATGAGAGAAGTCATAAAGAAAAAATTTTACGTTGATTTAAACTTGACAATTTTAGATTTATATTGTTTGCATTTAACAATCCAAAATAAAAGTAAAAATATAAGTACTAAAATAAATTAAGAAGCATAAATTCTAGTGAACAAATTATCACAACTGATTTCAAAGTTTAAATCAGCACATATCTCCTTTATCAATTTTTTAAAATTTAAATTGTATACAATATTTTACCATTCTTTGAGGCAAGGAAAAGTGTTTCACATCAGCGAAGGACACAATCTTCTTTAATTTTTTTTTAAACAAAAACTGACACAGCAGTTGATTTCAAATATCTCCGCTTCTTTTCTAATACCAAATACATTTCGCAATGTTAATATCTTACTGAATTCAACAAAAGTAATTGTTTTCTTCACAAAAACAAACTTTCGAAATTTAGAAGGAAGATTGATAAGAGAAAAACCTGAAATGACAAAATAAATATTTAAATTCGAATTTGATTTATTACTCAGGAAAAATATTGAAGAATGTCTTGTGGGATCGTAAGTGTCAAGGTTAATGAGAGGAAGATACTTTGAAACGTGCTTTATTTTCCCGTTTTAAATCTTTTCGAATAATGCTATAGATCACATGAAACTAACTTCTTATCATTATATTAAATTCAATTTAAATTAAAACGTAAATAAATATTTTAATAACAGTGGAGCTGTTTCCAAACTATGACAGCAGTGAATTTTTTCTATTCAATGTATTTATCACACAAAAAAACTCTTCAGTTTTTGTGTTATATATATATATATATATATATATAACTAATTTCTTATTAAAATCAGTAAATGTTTGATATTCATCCCACATTTATAAAGCCCAAAGTCCTCCCGTTGGCGTGGTGTGGATGTTAGGAGAGAGTGGTGCCAGTTCAGGTGTCGTCCTCGTCACTTGACCGTGGTTCAAAATTACGAGGTTCGTCGCCAATAGTCCTCGTGTTGCTTCTAGTGCGACGTTAATATAAAACTAAATAAACCCACATTTATAAATAAAAAGTTTTTTGAATAATCCTAAAAACGTAAAATGTTTTGCAAATCATAAATCACGTAATATTATTCTAAGTCTTAATCATAACATTCTACTCACAATCGGAATTCAATTAGATTTATTAGAACTTGTGAATCAGTTTAATTGTTTATACTTTAAACTCCTTTCTACTTAAAACGTTTTAATTAAAATACTATTTTATGTGAAATAGAAAAACCTTGTTAATTAAGAGAATAGCCTCCTATTTTTTAGCATTAAGGCTCCCGTCTACCCGCCATTTCGATTTCGTGGACGTAATGTTAATCCTATGGAATTTTGACTTAAATTCTCACATCTTTATTATTTGATCTATTTGAATGCAATAAAGTGCATTTGAAAGAGCAAAAAATTATCAATGTTTCTGTGGAATTACTTTTTTCCTAAGGTTTTTAAAAATATTTTTATTCTTATTTTAATTATTCGTTTTTCAGTTTTCCGGTCTTTAAAGAATATTTTCAAATATTTTTAAGAATCGGAGAAAAAAAGTAATTCCACAGAAGCATTCATTATTTTTTGCTCTTTCAGAGGCACTTTATTGCATTCAAATAGATCAAATAATAAAGATGTGAGAATTTAAGTCAAAATTCCATAGGATTAACATTACGTCCACGAAATCAAAATGGCGGGTAGACGGGAGCCTTAAGAATCTGAAAGAATAGTTCTTATCCACGATTTAAAACAAATTTAATTTATCAATCTTTCCAAATTTTATTATTGACAAAACGTCGCTGTGGAGGACACTGGCAAAGAATCTCGTTATTTTCAGTCAAAATGAACAAGACAAGACATTCAGTGACAAGAATTGCATTTATCTCACTTTAAGCCATGTAAAGAAGTTGAAGACAATTAGGATTTAATACAAAAAAAATTCCATTGTTTTGAATGATATTTCTGGTAGAACAAATAATAGTCTGTCCCTTTTCGGTATTATAGTCAAAAACTTGCAAAAGTTTTTTTTCGAAAATGGCAAATCAATTCACTTAAATATTTTTAATAAACTCCATTTAATTCATACAGAACGAGATTTCTGCTTCATACTGATTTTTTTTCTCCTGTAAAGAAATCAAAAGATTATATCTATCGAATCCTTCATAATTTTAGCGGAAAATTGGGTGCGTTTTTTTAAGAATCTTTTATGAGTCAAATACCAGCTTTATTTTTCTTCTTAAATATTTTTTAAAAAGAAAATTAAAGTGTGTTTGGTTGAAATATTTTGATGGATTGCAAAATATCTGAAAGAAAATAAAAATTGTCGAACTTATTGTTTTCCTTTTTTCATAATTATAATAGAATAATAAGAATTTCTTTCAAAACTTTTTTTTTTTCTTTCTGCAAAATGTGTTATTTCATTCAATGTCTGTTTTTTTAACGCTTTATTTGTTTTTCCAAATTCTAAAACAAAGCATTTTATTCTAATCGTTTCCCGAATCTGACCTAGAATTTTTCAACATAAAATGCCAAAAAAAAAAAAAAAAAGAGTTTTTCACTTTCAACTGCTTTCAATTCGCCGCGAACTTATTTAGGACACTGCAGCATCGGAAAATCTCCTTCATTTATTATTTTCCTCAAATCTCTAATCCAATTTTTAGCTGGAAGGTAAGAAAAAAATCTTTGTGACCGAAATATTTCAGAAATGTGATCTTCCCTCCAGTCATTTTGTGGATCTTTTTTTATCTTCCGCAGACGCATTACCAAAGACTGTAATTTTTTCGTTCCAAAAATCACGTGCTTTTGAAAACAACAGCAACAACCAAAAATGGCTTCTCAAAATCAGCAAACTCAATTAAGGTAATGGATTTAATATCTTGACAAACAGACAAATTATAAAAAGAATTTTTGCTAAAATTTTAATTTTCTTAAAAACAAATTATAACGATTATCAATAATTAAGATGTATTTAAAAAAATGGAGTGGAAGTAGTTGCTGCAAGTAGGCTTTTTCATCTCTTGTTCTGAGCTGAAATACGTTTTGAATAAAAAAAAAAAAAAAATGGAATCTAATTACTATTTTAAATGAAGTTTTTATAATATTTATTACAGTGCGTAACTCTTTTTATTTTTTATTTTCTCATTTATTGTAATTTATTCCTTAAATATCTTTTCAGAACCTCTCTTTGTTGTAGTTATAAAATAAATAGTAAAAAGTAAAAGAAAAGAAAACCTTTCAATTAAATATTTAATTTAAATATTTTTCGAACTCAAAAGTCGAAAAAAAAAAGTCACAGCCCAGTTTGACTCGTAGTGAGTGAAAGTGAAATTTAATGACGCAAGAACCAGATGCTGTAATACTGCGCTAAACAAGATATAACTGTGCAGACGTTTAAAGAAAAAATACCCCCGGATTACCTTAGCGATCCTTCTCTATATTCGACTCTCCTTCTTGTCAACCAATTTTTGTCTTTTCTTCAATTTCTGCACGTCTAGACTACAATTATATCTTGTTTGGTGCAGCATAGCCATATCTGACTCTTGCGCCAATAAACTTTATATTCACTCACTTACTCATTGAAGAAAAAATGAGAAAAAGATAAAAATTGTTTGATAAGAAGTAGGGTCGAAAAAAGAGAATGATCGCTAGGGTATACCGGAGGTGCCTCATCCGTGTTTACCAAGAACGGTAAACCTCGAGGAAAAGAAAAGATCACCAGGGAGCCTCGAGTTCATGATTAACTTATCTACCTAAAGAAGGCAAGTCACTGAGGTCCCCTGATATAATCCTTAAGGGCAAGGTGTCCGGCTATACCTCCCATGCACTGGGTACCCATTTTAATCGCCTCTTACAACATGCATGAGCTACAGTAGGGATATATATATTATATATATAAGCAACTTCAATAAAACCTTATGAAACAATTACTCCTACAATTATTTTTTTTAAAAAAAAAAAATGGATGCTTATAAAGCATTCGCAGGAAATAACGATTATTCCACTTTTGTCATTTGTGAGGATTTTTTATGCTTGTCGAGCTTCAAAATTTGGTACTAAGATATTAGTCGTGTCGAGAAGTATTTTCCATGATGATCGGTAATCAGATGAATAGAAATGGAGTTTTCAGAAGTTGATGCTTTCAAACGTCTTAACGTGTCTCGCAGAATAGCTCATAGACTGAGATCAATATGAATCCAAAAAATAGACATGAAGATGCTCTATTCCTGACCTCTAACGAATTACTGTCCCTGAGTTGCAGCTTTCTTGCTCGTTTGGCCAGATGGAGGAATGCTATTCTGCCTCAGTTCATTTCAGATCACAGTGCTGCAACAGGTACGGCAATACCTGCTATAAAAGTGCTCAGGAGTCTTCACAATCCAAAACTCTATGCAAGACTACGTCCTGTTATCCCTTTAATCGACGACACAAAAATGTCCGTTTTCGTTGGCAAGAGAGCTCGTAAGACCACAGATAGTAATGGATCTCTGTTCTTTTCACAGATGAGACCCGGTTTACTTTGCAGAATGATTTAGGTCGTTTGCTGATCTGGAGAGAACAAGGCTCTAGATACTACTTTGTTGAAAGACACAGTTACAGAGAAGGTGGAATGATAGTTTGGGTGTGAGCCTTTCTAGATAGCCTCGTGCTCTGTGGAGGAATTCTGAGTGCTATAAAATCTCGGAAAGAGACATTTGCTCCATATGACACATATGCTGGTGTCATTGGTGAGGAATTCATCTTAATGGATGATTATACCCGACCTCAACGAACAAGACTTAATGAGGGATGAAGAGCTTGATTTAGATCAAATGGAATGGCCACATTGATCTCTAGACATCTTTGGTACAACCTCGGTATACTGCAAATAGGCTTAAGGCTTTCTCCGAGGTCGTTAAACGAGCTGAAACAAGCTGACTTGAGCAAAAATTTAGTTATTTGTAAATACTGCTTGATGTAAAAATCCTTAAATAACCATTTAAATCACAATTTTTTCAGAATTTATGTTCTTTTGTTTTCAAATTAGATGCAAAGGACTACTTGAACTTAATGTTTGAAGGTTAGAGTAGTTTTTAGTCAGTCATTCCTTCCAGGCCCTGCATTCGTCTGGAGCTTTGAGTTTCAAACTATATCCAATGATTAAGAGTTCATTGTTCTAGCTACCAGGCTGCTACAGCCAAGTAAATTTTTAAACGAAGTAAAAGAATTTTAAAGACATTTGGACAATGTTAGAAACTTTTACATCAAGACGTGTAAGCCCTGTAAGGAAGCGGAATATACATATAAAATATTTATAATACTTGAAAAACAGATTTAAAAAAAATTTCAAAAATGATGGTAGAATAAACTACGCGGTACCCCCCCACATTAAACAAATAATTTCGACCGATGAAGAAAAGTAACGATATCTTTATGAGAGATATTCGTCGAATGGTGATATTCTTTTTAAGAAGCTACAGCTACAAAAATGAAAAGAAAAATGGCTCAGCGTTTCAAATTTATAAAAGTAAATTGTTTTCAATATTAGAATTCCCCTCGCGATCAATCTTCTTGATTAATAAAAATAATTTGAATGAATTTCTAAAAAATACATATCAAATTTAGAAATCGTATATATTTCATTATATCGGTTGAAACAAGCTATATTTTCTAACATGGAAAACATTTTTAGAGAGATCAGAACTCAATAAAATATGTTGTGATTTTTTAAAATTATTTCCAGTAACGGCATGTTTTCTCATCAAAAAACTTTTTTATTTGAATTTTTTTTTTAAAATGACGTTTCTTTGAAAATGCAATAAAATAAAAATATATAAATAAAAATTCGAATTTTCAATCTATCTATTGAATAAATTGATTGATTGATTTTTACTATTGTCGCATTAGAAGCAACACGAGGGCCATCTTATCTATCGAAGTGTTATCCTAAATTACAATTCAACAGTAGCTCGACACCTGACTGAAAGCAAGGTTTAAATTATACATATTCCAAAATAATAGCGAAACTGCCCCTTTTATCTTGTGCTCCTCAGATCGTTTGAAGTATTTCATTTTTAATTGCACTCGCTATAACAATAGATTGCCCTGAAACTGAATCCAAGAATTCGGATTATATTTTAATTTGTTTTAGTCAATTTAAAAGGGGGGGGGGAAAGACATTTTTTACTGAAATTATATTTACAACGATTTTACGAGGGTGATTCAAAAAGTACCTGTTTTTGAAAAAAATGGTATTACTATTGTGCGCTTCTACGTGTTAAATGACCCCCCTAAATATGACACTGATTCATAGGTTAGTTTTTATTGCTACCACATCGAGCTGTCAATGTCAATGAAATATTTTTTCATCATGTCACATCGGAAAGCAAGCTACATAGAAAACAATTCCAGTGAATTCACCAAAGAAGGCGGCAACCGGAAAGTTAAAGCACAATCGTGTTCCTACTCGTGGACTTGTTAGAAAAAGGGGAAAACAACCACTGGTACAATGTAGTGAGTTCCTAATGCGGATACTTTTTGAAGCGTTCACATAGCACAATCACAGGTATCACGAATATTACCGGAGATCTAATCTTAAAATAATTCATAGTCTCTTAATTAAATTCATATCTTCCACGTATTCTTAAGATTGCAGATATTTCAAACCAGTTGTACCTTTCACGGTCACACGTTTATATTCTAAAAACGTGTAGCATTTAATTTATGAAATGCAAACTTACGAAGCACTTGTAAAATATATTGAGCTTGAAAAAAAATTAAATGTAGGAAGTATAAATTATTAATTATATAAATATCGGAATGTGTGAATGCAAGGATTTAAAATGTACTCATAAATATGTTTGCATATTCTTGTAAAATTTACATTTTTTTTTTGACAAATATAAATTGCACAGTACATATAACCAATTGGTAGTAAAGCGGTGAGCCAGCGAAAGAAGTAGCATGTAATAAAAGCCCTTGATTACAGAAAAAAAAATTGCTTTTATTTCAGATCATATTACAGATGTCAGGGGTTATAAGTGGGTGACTTTTCGTGAATATTTATTTGAATTATTTCATTTTCAGCTATCGAATTTTTAATCGGAAGGGGAGGGTGGAGTCAGAAACAGAATTCTATTTCGTTGCTTTTTAGTCATTGCCCTTACCTTGCATGCATTTTTACAACTCAAGTACGAAATGTGTTCAGCATATATATCCGTCCTTTGCTCATAAAAATTATTCGTATTCGAGTACCTTATATTTCCCAAGGGATCCTTCGCACTTTTCAAGGGATGTGAATCGAAGTCTCGAACTGGTTCATTTAAAAGAACGAGATCACCCAAATCATTGGTCCGCCAGAAACCTGTTCTTTGCTATTCTGAATTATTTAGAGTCGCTTTCCTCTCACTACCATCCCAGGTGTATAACCGTCGATAACACGACGTGTTACGGCAGGGTATACTTCGCTGGAGAAGCTCGAAGATACTGCCGTCATGTTCTCCCCAATCGGTGGCCTGTTCTCATACTTCTCAGTAAATTTGATTAATTATTATGAAACATGTGTGCAATCACTCATGTATGGAAAATGTTTTTCAATATCAAGTAAGCATAGATAGGAGATGAAAGGTCATCCAATTCAAGGACTCCAGCTTAACTTATCAACACTGTACTGGAAGTAAGCAAATATTTCCATCCATCCACCAGCTGCCAAATTTCTCTATCAATGCTACACACCTCTGCCCCTTCACACACAGTTCCCCGAATAGAGCCATTAACTGAAAAGCGCGTGGACGAGCCTCCAGTAACTCACTTCAGCGAGAAGGTGATAAGAACTAGATCGAACGGCTCCAGGGGAACTAGAGTGAAGGAGAAAATCTCCGCAAAACGGGCTTTTTCCGCAGGGTGTAAAAGACTCGGCAAAGCAGGTCTTGAAACAGAAAACCTGTTTGATTGTAGATCTAGTAGACTTACTTAAAGCAGATTGAAGAACGGTAAGGATAAGGATAAACGATTACGAAATGGAATGGGTAGCTCCGACCTATAGGTCTTGGTTATGTTGTCCGTTTTGTACTTGATTTCTCCTCTCAAATGGAATGAAAATCGTTTTCCATTTAAGTGTATTTTTTTTTATATTTTCAATCGAATTAATTTTGTTATTTTTAAACTTATGTGTGAACCAATTCTAAATCTCTCGTATTTTTATTAGATTTAGAAAGCGTAAAAAGCCTTTCATATGATGTGCATAGTAATGCACACAAAAAAATTTGCTTAAGCTTTTATAATTTTCCTAAAAAATATTTTTGATTATCAATATGTATTTTAGGACTTTTAATGTAAATCTAACTCGCAGATTTATAGCAGGTTTATAGATATAAAATCAATTATATATATTGATGAAATTGGTGAAATCAGAGTGATTTGCAAAGAATTTTTTATGAACATTTTCTCTTTATTCTGATTATTATTATTATATATTAGAAAAGCAATTAATAGTAGAATATGAATTTAGATATTCAATATATTTCACATGTACCGTTATCAGTTTGTTCCTTTTACTAAAAATATAGGAAATATAATTAAGCAAGTTTATGCACTTAGTACTTTATTTTTGCAAATACTGTCCCAACTGAAATGAAACATTTATATATTATTTTGTGTGTTTCAGCAAGAGTATAATATCTTATGCACTGCATATTAAAGCAAAAAGAGCGGAGTTTTTAATTAGTTTTTTTTTTTTTAAATAGAAATATTGAATGCTTGTTGCTTAAAATTCGCAATACACTATATGATATGAAGATTTCAAATTCTTCTTTTCTTCCAGCATTTACTTTATTTATTTTGAAAATGTAAATGTATAAAAAAAAATACTCGGTCTGATTTTGTTTATTAATGTCGCACTGAGAAGCAACAAGATAGTCCTTGGGAATGGACCTCGTTATTCTGATCCTTGGTCAAACGACGACGGCGACTCTCGAGCTTGTTCCTCCCTCTCCAAACTTCCACACCACGTTAACAGGAAAAATTTGGGCCTCGACAGATTTAACGCGCATCAGCCCTTCTATACAGCGAATCTTAGTGGCATCAGGACTTGAACCTACAACTCAAAGAAAATCACCGGCCGCGAGTTCGCGACCATGATCACTAAGCAACCACGGCCACATATTGTGCTGCGAAATTAATTTTCACAATCTGCGAGTAAAATTGGAAAATAATGTTATATTTGGTATTAAAACGTGTTTTTTTTTTTCTAAAATTCAAACGATTTAATTTTTCTTAAATTGTGTAATGTAATAATGTGTGGTAATAATATAGAGATAAATTCATTAGAATATCTTTGAGGTTCTTTGATAAGAACAGTTCATCCAAATTCTCACCCCTACACTTTTCTTCACGATTCTGCCATTGTCGGAAGGCCTCTTTTCAGACGATCTCTCTCGGCTGAAATCTGGTTCCTTTGAGACTGAGGAAAAGCTACAAAGGAGCCCTGTTGAGGAGATCAGGGAGAAGGCGTGTTATGTTTGGCTGGAAAACTTCTATCTACAACAAATGCAAAGAATTGAAGGGTGCTTTATCATGATGGAGCTACCCATTGGTCCGGCCATTTGTGGGATTCGAGATGAACCATGGAAATGGAATCAATGAAGCCAGATTGCTTCTTGTTTTTCTTTTTCTCGTATCGAATACGTTGGATGCTTCTTCCCGAAAGTTTGTTGAATCTAACCCCACATTTTACACATAATTGAATGCAGTAGCGTTGCTCATTTTTTTTTTTGTCGAAAAGGAAAATCCGATGGAGCTCATTTATATTTCTTCGCTCTTCTGCAGCAGAAACAATTCATGTTTGCACATTAGGATCGCCTACATACGCGTATCGAACCACACTTCCCTGGGTTTGCTTATGCACGAAAAACTGTGATCGGATATTTTATTTTACATGCCCCTCGTTTAAAGAAACGTGTAGATTATTGATAAGGGGAAGACTCTTGAACAAGGAGAAAACTTGAACTACCTCAAACATAATTCCAAATTTCTTATTACTTACTCACAAGCTGTGCATCATTGCACCCCTTACAACAAAGAGAGAGGGAGTAATTAAATACATAATAAGTATTTCTTTACAATCGAGAAAATATGTCTCGACGAGATAGAAAAGAAAATTTATTTTCCTTACTTTTTCATCAAAATATGACGCACATGTAAGATTTGTTTAATACCACAATTGTCTCCCTATATGTCTAGTTTCTCATTTCGTCAAAAGTTTTATTTTCATTGTCTTGTCATTTTTCGGTAAAGTTTAAACGATATGAGCCTTGCCTGCACACTGATTCAAACTCAGCTTCTAGTTATATGCAGAGTAGAGTTCATATATAAATTGGGGGGTAGTTAAAATGATATGGAGAAAACGAAAAGATAGTAGATTGATTCGATCCTGACTCGGTTAATGGTCATAACCTTTTAATATTCTTTTAATTACGTGTGAGAGTTGCTCTAACAGGCATAACAAATATAGTAGATGCTGACTGTTTTAGTAAATATTCAGTCGAAAACTTTATTTGTCTATTATTTGATATTTGATTGAACTTTGATTATCAGGGATATTTATTAGTGATGGATCAAATGAATCTAAATAATGGACCAGAGGCGACGTGTGCGTTACAAAATTCAAACGAAACGGAGACTTAAGCCACTATTTGTAATTGGTATTGAATTCTAATTATTAAGAAAATATTACAGTTTGTTGTTTCGTTTATTCGTTATTTTAACACCAGAAGACAAAAATAACGGTTCATTAATAATGTAAAGGATTAAGTAATCAAAAAATGCTAAAAGTACCACAATAATTCAAATGTGTGATAAAGGTCAACCATTCAGAACACATCAAAGCATGCAACGATAAGAAGCAGAAATAGCACATTTTAATTAAGTTGAGAATAATTTTATTTTGCTCGTACTTAGAACAAAATAGAATTTTTTAACATAAACATTCTCTAGATTTCGGTTTCCATGATTATTGTTAACGATAAAAGTTACAGAGAAACTATTTTACACTGATTTAAATATGAAAAAAAAAAAAAAAAAGGTTTCTTATTGTTTACGTTATACAATGCAATATAAAAGTAAAAATGTGAGCATTAAAATGTTGAAAATGCATTCTGTTGAATTGATTGCTGTTTGTTTGAAAGTTAAAATTAGGCAATGTCTCCCAATATTGCATTTTTGAAATTTAAATGGTATCATCATCTGTCATCATTTTCTAAGGTATGTGTTTAGGTGTCCCACATATACAAGAGCTCGAATCACTGTTCTTTAAAAATGACTGAACTTCTGTTTTAAAATCAGAAATTTCATATTTTGTAGCTAAAAAAACAAGCTTTCTAAGTAATTAGTTTTATTTTTCTAAATTTATCATAAAAAAGTTAGTTTTGTAAAAAAAGATTCAAATGACTTCCCTTGTATAGTTACATAACTAAGAGATATTTTACAATTTGATCTAGACATATTTGTTAAAGATAGAACATTTTTTTAACTTGATTTATTTGCCGTCGAGGTTTTAAATTTTTTTTTCTTACTAACATTAAACATTGAAAAAGCATAGAGCATAACATTAAATAATGTTATATAATTATACCATTATTAAAATGTTGCAACGAATAAACATTAAAATAATGTTTTTTTATTCATTACGCTTAAGAAACCACCATTAAAATTTTTTTTAAAAAAATACCTCTGCGGATTAACTAAGAATATTACAATCTTTTTTTCTCTGCCTATCTAGTTTAAAGGAGTATATACTTCTAATTTATCAACTGGCTTGATACTTTTTATAACTAATTTTTATAATCTTCATCAAGTTTAAAATTAATTACAGGAAACTTGAGGAAATTATTTAAAAGCTAAAAACATTCATCTTAGAAATAAATTACAAATGAAATCCAAAACATTTAATTATAATGAGAAATTTACTATAAACTAAAACTGACTTCTTTTCATTACTTAACATGATTTCTTAAATCAGTATTTGAGAGCTATTTTTTCTGATTTGGTAATATTGGTAATTGGCTGAAAATGATAAGAAGTATATTAAATTTTAATTTTTAGTTTCAATATTTACGACAAAAATAAAATTTCCTGTCATTCCGATAATATATTTGCATGTATTTCTATCTCGAAAAAATATTTCTTTCGAAAATGGCAGTTACAGAAGCATTAAGAATGAAGTAAAATACGAATTCGCGCGCTTTTTTTTCTTCTCCATGAGCTATTTAGAGATATTTTTCGTTTAGTTTTAACAGCTGCAAACTTGGAAAGGAATCATCATTTATGAACTATTTATTGTCTATTCTGACAGCTGAAACTAAAAGGATAATAATAAAATATGAAAAATCTTACCTGAATCATTCAAATTTTGATGTTTGGAATGGAAATCGAATTTTCTATCATTATTTGAAGAGTATTTGAGCGCATATTTACATTTGAGTGAAGTAATTCCTCTATAGAAGGCAGTTCCGAACAAAATGCAAAACATTAAGAATGGAATCGGACATGAATTCGCACGTTTTTTTCTGATTTTGAAGACTTCGATTTGAAGATATTTGTCGTTCTGTTTTGGCATCAGACTAAGAATGGTCACACAAATCAAGGCTAGCTCGAGATTAATGTAATTTGTCACGCATGAGAATCGTTATCGAATGAAGTATCGAGCTTTAATTATTGATCGTGTGTAAAAATCATATTAAGGTTATGGGAATTGGAACTATGTAAATTTAAATTTTTGTTAGTGAGGCGTATGAGGACGATACGTGAATGAAGATAAAATTTTATTCTTCGGTAATATTTGAGGGGTATATCTTTCTTTCTTATAATTCTACGCATATATATCGTTTTTAAATTTAAACTAGAACATATTCAAGTAGTGACCAATATCATAAGATATGGAACGTTTTGGCGTAACACTACGCTTACATACAAAAATATTTGCTTCAAAAACAGAAACGTTTGTTTGGGTCTATTTGATAATCACTTTTAAAAAATAAGTAAATCAAAATTTTCAAAAATTCTAATACTTATTAAATTGTCCTTTCTCTCTCGACCTTCAAACCATTTCTTCTTAGGAAGCCATATCAGAAATACCTTGAATACTTTTTCCCATTATATTTTGCAATTACTCTCTTTTTTAATTACGTCATGGGAAATCTTTGCTTGATGTTAAGTTTGCTGAAGGCTCAAATATAGTCTGTGCCTTTCTGTCAAAATTTAGAAGGTACTAATTAAAAAAGCGATTTAATTTTATTGGTCTTTTCTTTTTTTCTTTTCTTTTCTTTCATTCTTTTCTTTTTATTTATTTATTTGAGTTTTACATCAGAGCATGATACCGCGTAAACACGAATGTAGATTATCCTCGATTTTTCTCGATACGAACATGTGTACTAAGTAGTATATATTTTTTTCCTTTGTATTTGTGAAATTGATCTCGAAGAGTTTAAATACCATAAATCTTGAAAAGAAAATTCACTTGTCAAATAAGTTCAAACTGGATTGATAATCAAAATCAATATATCGAGACCCGAATTTCGTCTCTTCGAATCCTTTACTCCATAAACGAAGTAACAGAGGCTAAAAACTATTTTTATCTTTCTTTTTTTTCTGAAACTTTCGTGAACCTATCTGCATGCTTACGTTTTAAAATGAATAAAAATTGGGAAAAGTCTTCTCAGATTTGGTTTCCATGTGCAGTCGTGGTAGCCAAGCGATCATGATCGTTGTTGTTTCCGTCGAGTCATGAGTTCGAGTCTTAATGCTACTAAAGAACCGCCGTATAGAGGACTGATGCACATGAAATCTGTCAAAGCTCAAAATTCTCACGTTGCGATGGTGTAGAAGTTAGGGCAATGAGGTACCAGTAATCAGGGGTTGTCACTTGATACAGGTTTAAAATGATGGGGTCTATCACCAGTAGTCTTCTCATTGCTTCGAAGTGCGATGTTAGTAAAAAATCGAAGATTTGATTTGTTCTGTTATAAAAATGGTTGTCTTGCAAAAATGTGAATTCCATCGATTTATTTTTTTCTGAATAGTCTCCAAATGCTTATTCAAAGAATTATAAAATTAAATGCAGAATTCTATAAAGAGAACGCATACGGTGTAAGGCATGACAACATTAATTAAAAAAAAATCAGCAACATTGCAATAATTTTAATATTAATTTCGCGCATAAAAAAATTCAATTTTGTTCAAATAAGAAGATCTATACAAAAATAAATTGTTAGTTATTCATTATTCAAAATTATAAATGATTTTGCTCCTTAAAATAAAATGTTTTTGGCATGGAAAATAATTTCACTGTTTCATGCAATTTCCGTCGCAAATTATTCTTCGAAAATATTTTTTTTTATTGTGATCATTGTTTATTTCACCATTAAAAAATCCCCTAATTTTTCAGGAAAATTAATGTTTTCTGAACCAAATTTTCTTGATTATATCAATATTCTGATAAAGTTTTGAATGTATGGATCATTTTTCCTGTGCGAATGAAATGTACGTGATATTCTGGTCTCGCACGTGAGGGTTATCATGCAATTTTGCAGCTGCTGTTGCTGAAAAGGGAATGAAAGGGAAAAAAAAGGGGGGGGGGACCCGTTACTATGGCAACTGTGTTTGTTTAGTTTCAACTACATCCTAATGTTGACCAGGAAGAACGATATGTTTATAATTCACAATATATATATATATATATAAAACATTTTTTCCGGTTAAAGAAAACACTGAAACAGCGCAAAATAAATAAGCATTTTTTTGTTTTTATATAAACATATAAACAGAATATATATATATATATATATACATGAAAGAAATTCTTTTCACATTTTGCAAAAAAATATGCATTTATAAGTATATTGAATTCAATGAACATGAATTTTCAGAATCTCACGAAAAGTTTTCAGAAATATATTTTTTGATTAAATTAGTTTGAAATTTTGTAGACAAAACTTCGTTATTTAATTTTTAAAATCTCAATGAAATTTTTTATTAAAACTATTTTGTAATAAATTACATATAATAAATGTAATAAATTGCATTAATATGTAATATCAATGAGAATTATGTAGAATGTTTGTTTTACTATAAAATTAAGATTCCCATAAGCATATTCATTAATATTTTATTCAAACTGTTCTGAATTTAGTAGTAATTATTATAAATTTCAGCATAAGATGTTAAATAATTAAGAAGTATTTCACTTAATGGAAGACTTATCATGAATTGAAAGAATTAGAATTTCTTAATTTATAGTCTTTCTTTGAACATAGCAATGTTAAGTTCTAATTTTTGATTGCCAATTTTATTTTTATTTCGAGTTGAGAATAAACATATATGGCTAATAATCTCTTACGTAATCATAGTTATTTATGCAGAAATAAATTCTTATTTTTTGAAGAAGCATAATAAAGAATTATTCTAATAATACAGAAGAAGGTGCGATGCCAATTCCTTATAAAATTTTAAAAACAATACGAAAAATTGACCAATTAAGAAAAAAGGGATCTGAAAACTGCGAAAAAAATGGCAGGCTTATAATTGTTTTTAAAATCAATATAATGCTTATATCGATACATAAGAGTATTCTTCTTTTCCAATTTATTTCATCCATATAAAGTTAAAAATTTTTTTAAATGCAAGTCATTATTTGAGTAACTTTGAAAATCGTGAATTACTCTTAAAAAGAAAAGCTTATGTATAATTAGTTATAGATAACGGCAATGGTAAGTATGTTGCTTGATCAGACATGTCCACAGAAATTTGTTTTGTGTTAAAAATTCGTTTATTTGATGATTTTTTTCTGTCTACATCAACAAACATCGACAATAGACAATCTATCAATATAGTGATTGTTATTCTTTTATACAAAATCTCTAAAGTGGAAATTGATTATTATTCTTACAAAAATAAATCACGTTCTTCTAAAATTATTAAACCTTATTTATTTAATAAAAAATAGTTCTATCATTATTCAATGGAATTCTTTTTGAGGTTCTGGTGTCATCTGCTATGAGATCAAAGAAAGGAGCAAGAAATTCTGAGTCAGTTTCCGCATTACCTGCAGATGACACAAAATGGAGCCCTTGACCTAACCCTCATTCGCTTACCGAACAGAATTCCAAGGGGAAAAAAATTACAGTAGTTTATCTGTTCTTTTTGCGAAGACGCCTTTTATTATTATTCTCGAGTTTCCTGGCTTTGATGTTTCCCATGTGTAACATTCTTTTCGTTTTTCAAATATTTCTTCAGTTCATTTCTTACATTACATTTGCAACAGTCACAGTTCGAACATGAATTACTAAATTTTTTTAAAGAACATACAGAAAAAAAAAAAAAAGAAAAAAGTTCTATGCAATGCTTTGCAAAGAACAGATTTAGCCACCCAAAGTACGCTTTTGTTTTATAGTTATTATTAAATTACTCAATTAAATATAAGAATTAAAGTGAACGATGAAATATCGAGAAAAATACAATAGTAAACTTTTCCAATATTAAAATTAAAGGAAACGATAAATTATTAAAATGAATATTATATCAGCTAAATGTAATTAAAATTAAAGCAAACGATAAATTATCAAATTGAATATATTTAGACTAAATGTAATTGAAATTGAAACAAACTATAAAAAAAATTGAAAAGTGATCTGGTGCGCCAAAAGTGATCCAACTAAAACAATAGCCTCTTGGGTGGCTACTAAAAAGAAGCCATATAGAATGGAAATATATAAGGGATACGCATTTGAAAAAATGTTCAAATATGAGAAATTATACTTTATTTTAATGTGTCAATTGTTAGTTTGATAGAATGAGTATTTCTTCTAGTTTATGAAAATAATTTTTTAAATGTAACATTTTTAATTTAATTATCAGCTGTTTAAGAGAGAATCGCTCTTAAAGCTACCTGTCTCTTGTGATTTGAATAAGATTTTTCAGGGTTTTGAATCATATACGATAGTAGCTTTAACATTAAAATGTTCTATAAGCGTATGGAAGAATTTGAATTGAGACCTGAAATTCGGAGTTGAAAAACTACAATACTTAGAATTAACAACATTAAAAATGTCAAAAATGCTTACAATCCCTGAAACCAACGAAAAAGTATTTATTTTTTTGAAACATAAGTTATAAAATGGGCAAATGATACATGGTGGTTGTGAAATTTTTAACACGAAACGGATACTAGGAATCGACGTACAAAGCATTTTATTTATTTATTTAATACTTAATACATTTATTTATTTATTTAATACATTTATTTATTTATTTATTTAATATTTAATACATTTATTTATTTA
>BMAW01104111.1:982197-1133486 GCA_019974015.1 Nephila pilipes
TATTTAATACATTTATTTATTTAATATTTAATACATTTATTTATTTATTTGCATCATTTTGCTAAAATTGACTATTTAAAAACGTAAACTGTATCATATACCTATTTCGTTTTATATTACAAATTCATAATTTCTGCAGCCTTTTTACGGATTGTTTTTCAGCCAAAATAGTTACTCTCTCTGTTGAGACGATAAAAAGACCAAAAAAAAAAAAAAAAAAAAGATAAAAGTTATTCTTTTTTTCCCCTTGTGTCATTGGGGACAAGGGCAAAAAGTTGCCAATCACGATCCCAGTTGTGGTGCAGAACGAGTTCGCCAGCTTTTAGGAATCTGGTCGAATTTCTCTAATGAATTCGACGGAAGACGGCCATTTTTGTTATTATTAATGGAAACCAGGTGCTAAACAGAGGATTCTTTCCACTTCCGACGGTGACGTCACGAGACTCAGAATGGGAGCGAGCATGCGTCAGTGGGATGACCGCATTGGCTGGAGGAAAAATTTTCACTTTCTGCTTTCAGTGGTTTGTATTTTCATTACTACGAAATGCGATTCAAAAGGCCAATGGGCGTTTTTAAAATTGATTCATTTAAAAAAAAAATGTATGACTCAAAGATTGCATGTATACCTGAATGGCGGATGTCACATTGTTCTCTACTCTTATTCATTCATAAATTAGAAAATTGTGAAGTAGCAGTTATTTATACCACGTAATTCTTTTTTGATGAAGAGATAAGTTGGTTAAATGGAAAAAAAAAAAAATAGATTTCTAATGTTAGCAAAAGGTCTACCTGATTTTTTAAAATTAACGTCTTACTCACAATTAACACTTGGCTAGTAACAAGTGTTAACTGTGATGAGCAATTTCGAAATCTCCGGAAAAAATATTGTTATTGTCGAAGAGCTTTGTAACACTGAAGTACTATCAAGTGACAAGGACGACACCAGAACTGGCATCTCAACTCTCCAATTTATTCAAGACACCACATGCGGTCATTGCTCCCGACAGATTTAACGGGCATCAGAGCTCCTACACAACTGTTCTTCAGTGGAATCAGGACTTGAACTTTGCGACTCGGCTGAAACAAGGCCGGCCGTAAACTCGCGACCATGAATTCCGGAAATCGATTCACGTCAGTTCTGTGGAGACAGATATTCGACGCATTTTTAGTTAACAAGGAAATGCTTATTTGAATATATTCAAATGGATTAAGGACTGTAAAACACTTTTTAAAAAATAAATAAATAAATAAAAAATAAGAGTTCGGAACTGTTTTGCGAATTAGTTTAATTTGTTCCATTTTGAGTCAATTTTCGGATTACTATTTTAAGTTTTTGAAATTGTGATGATGTATTTGCCAATAAGTTTAAAAAGAAAGACACCTTTCGTAAATTTTTTACTTCAATCTATTAAAAATCTTAAGAAAAGTTCAATGTTACAGTAAATCATTATATTGGGTTGGCAACTAAGTAATTGCGGATTTTTTTTAGAAAATCAAAGACAATTTTTTCATGGAACTAAATAACTTTATTCTGTAATGTATTGCCCATTTTGATCAATGACCTTTTGCCATCTTTCAGGCAGCATCATAATCCCACGTTCATAAAACTTCTGGTTTTTATTAGCAAAAAACTGAATCAGGTACGATTTGACATCATCATCATTATTGAAATTTTTACCATTCAAGGAGTTTTGTAAAAATTGAAACAAAAAGTAATCAGATGGTGCAAGATCAGGACTATATGGTGGATGTGGCAAATCATCCCAACCAAGCTCCAATAATTTTTGCCGAGTGACCAAAGATGTGTGTGGCCTTGCATTGTCATGATGGAATACAACACCTTTTCGATTTGTCGATTCGGGCCGCTTTTTTTCAACTGCATTGTTTAATTTCGTTAGTTGTTCAATGTAGATATCAGAATTGATCGTTCGGTTGGGTGGTAAGAGTTCAAAGTAGACAATTCCTTTGTAATCCTACCAAACTGATAACAAAACCTTATTTTGATGAATATCAGCTTTTGATGTTGTTTGAGTGTGTTCACCTGGCCTGCTCCACGATCTTTTCCGCTTGATATTGTTGTAAACAACCCATTTTTCATCGCCAGTTATCAGTCGTTTTAAAAATGGATCATTTTCATTACGTTTCTTTAGCAAATCGCAGCTGTTAATGCGTTGCCTTAAATGCGTTTCTTTCAGTTCGTGAGGAACCCACATATCGAGTTATTGAACATAGCCAAGTTGTTTTAAGTGATTTTCAATGCAAGTATGTGATACATGAAGCTTCTCTGCAATCTCACGTGTTGTACTGTGATGATCCGAATCGATTATTGCTTTGATTTGGGCGTCATCAACTTCAACTGGATGACCAGAGCGTTTTTCATCTTTGAGTGAAAAATCACCAGAACGAAATTTGGCAAACCAATTTTGACACTGCCGTTCTTTTAAGGCTTCGTCACCATAAACATCACAAAACTTTTTATGAGCTTGCGATGTGTTTTTCCCTTTGCGGAAATAAAAAAGCAAAATATGACGAAAATGTTCCTTTTGATTTTGCATTCTTCAACGAAGGCTAAGCGAAAACTACGCAACCGATCAAAAAACTTTTTTTACTGATTGACAGCTGAATTGCCAACTATCAAATAATAAAATGTGTTTTACATTTGTACTACGTCTGAAAACCTAAAAATTGAACTGACGCCATCTATGAGTGAAATCCGCAATTACTTAATTGCAAACCCAATATATTTGTTTGATCGGTTCCTGAAAGAATGTTCTCTTTGTTAAAATGAATGATTGAAACATATTTTTCCCCCCCTGCAGTTCTCAAAACGAAGATTCATTTTAAAAAATTATTTTCAAGTTTCTGTAATTTATTTCCAAAAACATATTTATTTTACAAATTTCCCTAAGTAAAAAATAAAAGATAGCCTTTTAGATATATAAAGAAATCAATGAATTAAAAAAAGATTTTTTAAGTATAATCTTCTTCCAATTGCAAGCAGGATACTTACACCAATCGGTCAGTCTCAGTAGATAAGTCCCTGTCTTTCCCTGAACGCCTTTGAACTTTTGGACGTTGGCGTCTTCATGCCACCACTCCTCATGACTGTATCTAGAAAGAAAACAAGATGGCGATAGTTAGCTTTCTTTTACGAGAAAAAATCAAAGGGAACACATTCACAAAAAACCTAACTATGAAAAACCAATCTTTGATGCATTTAAAAAAAAGAAAGGGTAATTGCAGTGATTTAACATGCTAGAAATACACACGCACACACACACACACACACACACACATGCACTACGGGACACTAAAAATGCATCTTCGCCCATTAACGGGGTAGACGCACATTACCAAATTATATGAATGAAATGCGCAGCTCTCCAGCTTCTATTGAAGAAGACTTAAAGGAAGGAACCTGCAGAATGTTCAATAGTCGTGCCGTTATTTCTGCTAAGGAAATAATCATAGAAAATTTGTTCTTGTCTCAGAGGACGCCAGACTGTCGTCAACAGAAGCAGTTCCAGCAGACAGATAATTTTACGAGGGCCATGATGATCAGGCTGAGAAAGGCAGATTGGTACATACGGAAAATCTCAACTGACACACAACTGGACGCTTCCACAGTGCACCGTCTATGGGGAAGATGGTTGGAACAAGGAAATGTGGCAAGTTTGAGGGTCGCCTGTGCAACCAGAGTAACATCAGCACATGTGGAACAACTCATCCGTGGACCCGGGAGCCACTTCTAACTACATTCTGTAGCATGTTCAAGAAACCCTGGATGTTCCTATATCGACAAGAACCTTTTCCCATCGATTGTTTGATAGTGGACTGCACTCACGGCGTCCGTTAAGAAGACTGCCATTAACCCCACAACATAGATGTCAACGTCTGCAATGGTGCCGAGCTCAAGTGATGTGGATGACGGAATGGTGCAGGGTCCTGTTCTCAGACGAGTCACGCTTCTGTTCCTCCAATGATAGTCTCCGCGTACGAGTGGGGCATCGACGTAGAGTGGGGCATCGAGATAGGTCCAATTCGGAAGCAATTGCCAAACGCTGGTCTTTCTGTATTATGCGACAACGCGGTATCATGGTTTGGGGCGCATTAGCGTACAATTTCAGGTCATCTCTAATTCGTATTCAGGTCACTATGACAGTCCAATGATACGTGCTGTAGTCGGTGATACTCCTCTACCTTCAGAGAGTGCCCAATATCTTTTATCAGCAGGATAACGCCCAACCGTACACTGCTCGCATCAGCCAACGTACTCAGCAAGGTGTATAGATGATTCCCTGGTCACCGTTCTATCCTGATCTTTCACCAATTGAACACATTTGGGATGGGATTGAACGTCATTTGTAGACCCTGCCACTGATGCGTTCAGAAGGCGAACTGGGACAAACGGTTGACAGGGAATGGAGAGCCATTCCTCAGGACACCATCCGTACTCTCATTGACTTTGTACCTAGAAGTGTTGCTTCGTGTATCGCCGTCCACAGTGGTCCTACAACCTACCTAGTCGATGCTGTTCTTTTTCTGTATTATGCATATCACTTTAAAACAAAGATCACTTATTGTTCCTCGTTGTCTCTCTCTGATTCACGAGTTTCATCATCTTCTGGCCACTCTTTCTTGGTGCTGCATTTTCAATATCGCATAACACACACACACACACATATATATATATAATTCAAATGGACAATGCCATGATGTCCAGTAACGAGTAAAACTTTTTGAATGTGGATTGTGAAATGGATTTGATTTTCCATTTCCAGAGGAAAATCAACTATTCAAACTTAGAGAAAAAAAATACCAACAATACAGGAATATTCAAAATGTTTCATCCAACTTCAAAATTTTATATTTTCAAAAATAAATGACACAGAAGGATAAGTAGTATACGTATGCGAAGAAAAACTTTGGAAGTTTTATATTGTGAGAAATAGATGGCTCTCGTGTGTTCTTCATAATGTTATATCACGAAAGCTGTTCTAGAAGCTTTGTCCTCACAGTTAGATTGGTCTCAGTGGACCAGATGACTTGATGTTACACAGCTGGCCACCTAAGTCACCTAACATAACCCCATGTGATTGCTTCCTTTGGGGGTTGCAAAAAATAAAGTGTATGCGCCACCATGTGCCACAAATTTATGTGAACTTAAGCAAGAGATTTCTGCTACAGTACAATCAATTACCACTGACACTTTTTGACGGAATTCTTGCATTACATTATACGTGTGACTAAAGTAAGTTATATCTCTCCAACACTTGTAAAAACATACCATATTTTTCCTTTGAATTCATGTATTACTAATCATTCTATATAAATTATTTATGAAAATATGGGATCTCGAAGTCGGATGAATCATTCTGAATAACCCCGTAATTTAATATTAGAGTACTTGTGAACAATAACATCATTCGGAACTCAGTTTAAAAGAAACATGCAGTCGGCGATCCTGGCGTGAAAAGGTCCCCAAAGTTTATTTTTGTTTCCTCAACATCTAGTCTTTCAGTGAATACCTTTAAATCAAGAGAATTTCTCCTTTATACTATTTAATATTAATAACAAATGTTTACTTTTTAAAGAAAGTGTCTGTAAATGTTGGCAATAGTGAAGCGTATGAATTGATTGGCTGGAAACGCATGATCATGATCATGTGACTTCACATGAATCGATTCCATTATGCGAATGATTTTATGGATTTATAAATTATTAATAGATATAATGTTATGAAGGACGAGGGATATTAGTTGGATATTAGGACATGGGACTTTTAGCCGAAGAACGGGAACGTCGATTCAACTATATTTAGCAAAGCATCACAAGATAAGCAGAGAGGGAGAAATTACGAGCTCTAATCCCGTCATAATGCATTTTTTCCGTCAGTATGACAAGTACAACATCTTCAGTTAATGCTCGCAGTTAAGACTTACCATGATACACCACTTACACATTTGAGATGCTCTATTAACGTCAGCATACGTTTTTACAATTCTTCTTCTTTTTGTTCTCATTTCCAAATTTTCTAAATTATTCTCCATCTATTTTAAACATGTAAGAAGAATTTTTGGAATTCAGGGATTAGTTTTTCTGGAAAATCGCGATGGATTGCTAACAAGCAATTTGTTTTTTTTTTTTCTGAAATATTTTTGACAATTCATCTCTATCTTAATTATTTAACACCGAAACATTTAGCTCATATCACCATACAGGGGAGGCTTTAGTGGGCGGATTGAACGTTCAAAACAGGCTAGGCTCGATGATCGTCTTTTCTCGACAAACTGTTTCAAAGAAAAAGGGGTGAATTACGATAGCTCAAGTAGGTTATCCAAAATTTTTGTAGCGTTCAGTGTTTGTTTCTACGATCCTTATTACTTTTCAAAACAGTGATAGTTTAACCATTCAGCAAGATAAGCATGTGCGTAAGGCGTCAAAGAAAAAAAAAACACTAAAAAAACTCTGCATTTAGCCAAGTGGTGCAATATTTCAAAAGACTGTAATTGTTGGCATAATTGCGCTTCAGTAGAGATTCAAGATCAACAAAGGTGACAAAAACACATTCTGGTTTTGTGACATACTTAAAGACGAATGAGAAAGAGAGGTAGAATGATTTTGAAAAAATTCCATTTCGAAAAAAGATTGTAAGTAACTCATTACAATTTTGAGTATGTATTTAGCTTCCTGTACTATAGAAAGCAGAACAAAACAGAGCGGAGAATTTTCATTTCGTTTAAACAGCGAAAGGTAATTTAGATCTTCATTTTAAAATTACTTTATAGTTCATAAAGATTTAATGCACGTGTATTTTGATCATATGTAAGATAAAGCGAGAAAATATCTTATTATATGTGCTTTTATTATAAGTTTAGCAATAGTAATAATATTCCATCAATTTAATGAAATTTTTAGCAATTTTTTTTCTTCTAAAAAATCGAGTTAATTTTTTCAATTTTTCCAAACATACATACATAAATTTATTTTTTAAATTATTTTAAACATGTTGAAAACTTTTTTTTTATACCGATGCAAAATTTTGAAGGATAATTATTAAGTATATAGTAATTATTTGATTATTCAGTTTGTTAAAATAAAATATAATTAACAAGCAAACTACAACGACTTTAATCTCAATAACTTACAAAGAATTTTTAAAATAAATTTTCAGTCGGTATAAAATATGTTTGATAAGTAAACTTTAATACATTATAACTTTAATTTTATTTTTTTAATCATTTAATTGAAATCGATACGCGAAAATAAAAGATCACATAATTTTCTATTAAAATTAGGAATAGTTAAAAGATCTTTAGTTTTAATTTAGTTTTTTACCATTTATAATTGGCATTGGATAACTTAATATCCTTTGCAATTGTTGATTTTCAAACATTTTTAAAACTATAACCATATATCTTAAGCATAAATTCATAACGGAATTCTGTCATAATCGAAAGGAAAACATTTAAAAGTGCTTAGACAAAACTTGCAAGCTTGAAGTTAATTGAATGTTTCGTGAAATGTTTTCTTTCCCGAAATTCATCTTTGGGGAGTTTTCGCAAAATTTTTCAGCGACCTCATTGTAATACTAAATATCTAATATTGTTCGCATATAATTTGATTAACGCTTACTTTTGAAATTGTTTTTCCATAAATATCTTTGTGACGTAAAGAAATAGATTTTTGCAAAATTTTGTATAAGTAAAAATATGAGGAGCAGTCTTTTTCAAGAAAATTAAGTCCATAGTCTGCTGATTATATACTTAATTTGCTTAAATTCGGAATTTTATTGATGAATTAAAATTGTCGTCGATTCGTTAAATTACCAGGTGATGTTTTCTTCTATTTACGAAGAAATTTTCTTTAACATTAAAGAAATAATTTTTTTAAAATTCTATATACATTGCCTTAGAAAATGAGTGAATGTATTGTAGGATAATGGAGGGGCCAGATATTAGATGGCACAAGGGTGACTTCAATCTCAAAAATCGACCCTGTCTCCTTTATTCGAATGGATCATGACTCGGGTTAGTTAGAGCTTCAGAAAAATCTATAAGCTAAGCTAGCAGAACGCATATTGTATATTCGAATGTAGAATATTGGACAAATGAAAAGAAGTTTCAATTCAAATAAGGTATTAAATTTTTATGTTTATATAGATGAACATTATTTTAAAAGCAGCACCAATTTTCCAACAAGTTTTTTCGAGTTCTATATTACAACTATTTGTGCTGAATGTTAAAGACCAAAACAGAAATGTAAAACACTTTTTATAGACATAAACATAAGTTCGTCTGTCGTAAGTCAATAACATATACATAAGTAAGTGAGTCAATAGCCTAAACACTCGTTTGCCGAATTCTGTTCACAAAATTGAGAAATATTTCGAACAAAGACGAAGGCCTCCCTCTTTAACGCATGAACACTAAACACATTAATTCTAACCAATAATTTAATAATCTATTTGACATTGATGTATAAGTTGAGAAATATACAACGCAAAGTATATTGGAAGAAAAGGTCTAATCCAAACAAAGATGACTGGGATATCAAAATATGCTTCTTTATACGTTAGAGGCATCAGAATATGATACTGATATTAAAAAAAAAATTTAAAATCCGAAAACAAATTGTTCCAATTTTGGGTCCTATTGTTCAACATCGTTAAAACAAAAAAGAAAATAAGTCTTAAAAACCGTTCACTAATTAAATTTTTGAAACCTTCAAAAAAAAAAATATTTTATTTGACTATGTAATACAAAAAAAAAAAAAAAAAAAAAAAATTATGTATATACATTGTCAGAATCGATTCATTGTTATTGCTTTTTTTTTCAGTGAATTGTTTTTTGATTTTAAATTACTTTTGATATGAGAGTCTTCATACACTATGGGCCCTTGAGAGAGAGATTTTTTGGACTGTTGGAAGCATTATAAATATGTACTTCTCCATACTTACTGTCAAATATCTGATTTAAAAGGGGGGAAAGTGTAAGAGATTCTTTTACTTTACATATGTATAACATCTACTTCGCTGCATAATTAAATATCCCCAACGTATGCAAGAATTTTTATTTTCCAAAAGCACCCTTCATAAGGACGTATGCGTCAACTGAACGTCGAAGTTGAAATACAGGAAGCCTGAAGAGATTGGTGGAAATTTAGAATGAATTTCACTTGATAGTCTGTCAATGAACTATTGGTAAAAAAAAAGACGTCTTGGCTAAATTATTTTCAAGACACACTCACATTGATGTAAATATGTACAGAGACATTTAAGACAATCAGTGTTGAGACAGTGTTCTTTAAATATGTTTTTGGAGTGTTAGATTATTTAAATTCTGTCAAAGTCAAGGTCTGTTGCAAATATTTCGAACATTGTCTTGAATTTACTTCTTCATCACTTTTTTTTATATTTAGACATGTTGTAAGCAATCATTCTTTTTTTTAAATAAAAAACGAGTGAATAAACTGAAACGAAACAACGAGGATCTTAGGTATTTGAAATTCAAGACATTCTCATTTAAGTAACTTAAAGGGGCATTTCAACTTGATTAAGGATACGGGGTTACGGATTTGTGCTAGGATTCCTCCAAGGCCCATTTACAGCGATTACTTGAAATGTGAAGCTTAAGATGTCGACTTTGCCGTACAAACAAAAACAGTGACTTCAAAATAGTGAAGTCCATTGATTGCACCTTTATAGAACACGTTCCCATTGCACGTCTACCACGACATTTACCTTACTTAAAAAAATTGTAACTGTAATTCAAATACAGTTTCTGTATCTAGATTCAAACATTACATTGTTCAACTGATTTCAACAATTTAAGAAGATTGTATCTGCTGGCATAAATATGTCTATTTCTTCTTGATTGTGGCATCATCAACATAACGCTATTCACTGGATTATTAATGATTGTTTGGACTATATACATCATTGAATGGAAGATAATAATTGATGATTCTATGTTCCTTTATAGTTGCTTGTGTCATTTCCCGCCAATTATTTAAAACAGAAAGAAGATATTCTCAGAATGACAAAAAAAAAATATTGTTTTGTGACATTTGTGTTACTAACATAACATAAAAAATGAAACTGGTTTATTTCGAAAAGGAAAGAACTACCATGACGATATTAAAATTTAACAGGAAAATATAAAATACCTCATTAAGAGGTCTTATGAAGGAAAACTGAGAGATAAAATGTTTGTGAAAAACTGAAGCTGAAGAAAAAATATTACAAGGTAGTTGAAAAATTTAACCAAAAAGTTATGCTTTTCTTATGAAATATGTCAGCTTTTATAGAAGTTTATGAATAAAAAATACAGTTTTTTTGTTTTTGTTTTTAAAAAAGAAAAGGATTTCAGGTATATAAACTATGATGTTTTTTAAATAAGTTTCAGTTCAATGTTGTACAAAACTATACATCAAGAAAAACTTATCAATGTAATAAAAATATTGAACTTTGAAATTGAAAATTTAAATTTATATTTAATTCGAAACTTTCACTCTTGTTTAAATGCCGCAGACTCATGAGAGACAGATAAAAAGGAAGTAAAAGTATTCTAACAAAACATTCAGAAAGTGAATGTCGACAAACCGCGAGAATGAAAATAACTGAAATTATCTTTGCAATCTGGGCGTAGCAACGCCTTACAGCTATTAGTGAATTCTTCATTTGATTTCTTAGAAGCTACAAAGACAATCTCTAGATGATTAAGAGTTTCAAAATCGATTTTCCTAAATCATAAAAAAATATTTATTGAGAAAGAAAAAATAAACAACGTGAGAGACTAATATTTGTTTTTCTGAATGTGGAAAAAAAATTTGTGGATGATGGAACATTTTGGCATTATATATCGAAATATATTCAGATTCTTATGATGCGTCTTATTCCGTGCTTTCGATAGTAACAGTTTTATTATCATTGCAGTTCAGAAACTCACGAATACATCCAGAGAAAAAGAAAAGAAAATTTGTCAACGATACAGAATTAGTAAATTTTGGGACGTCTTAGTTTTAATGTGAATTGTGAAATATTTTTATATATTTCACACAATAACAGAAAAACTCATCTGTGCATGTAATGATGCTTTTCAGAAGATTAAATAACAATTGAGTCAAAAATAAATTGCCACTTTTATTGCCAGAGGCTCTTTGAAAATATGCCGTTTTAAGTATTCTGAGTATATATATATATATATATATATATATATATATATATATATATATATATATATCTTACACATTTGAAATCAAGATAGAAAACAGTTGAACTTCCGTTGCGTGATGATTCCACAATTCATTCGTTCTGTTACCAAAACGACGAATCTTCCTTTGAGGAAAAAAGAATGATCTAGTCCTTACGGGGAAAAAGTAATTTTCAATATTACTACTCGAAATGGTACATTAGCAATCCATACCGCTTCACTGCAACAAAAAGGTATTACCACAATTTCGAACACTCGTTGTAGACGAATTAACCGGAACAATGTAACACGCGCATTCTATGACCATGACGGAATTTTGAACTTGATTTTGGGTTCATTTGCTATGGAAAAATCGAATTATGATACCTTTTCATTCCAGCGGTACACCAAGAAAAATAAAAAAATAAAAAGTTTTTTTAAAAAAATACGGCCGCCATTCTTCGCACCATCGAAGTAGCGTAACGGTCCGCCATCTTGACCCGTTAGCATTGGTAACCCATTCGTTTGGGAAGAACAATTCGTTTGTGTCACGGGGTTAAAGTTATCGTGTGCGAATCGAACACGAACAACATATTCCAGAACTCAGAATCAGCAGAGTCTTTATTATTCCATTCTGCGGTCAGAAGGTCGCGGTCGACAGTCAAAAACATTCTTCGAAAATGACACCTCTTGCAGATCGCTTTATGCAGAGAGGGAACGGTTGCTCGGAAGGCGGCCGTGTGCTGAAATATTCATAAGGTTGTTTGCTGCCGTGGTTTCGGAGAATAGTGTCACCAAACGTTGAACCCGCTCGATAGAAGAAAAAAAAAATCTCTATTTCTTATGTGGTTGAAAGTGATGAGGTACGTGTAGAAATCGAAAAGTAAAAAAATATTTCATTTTTCTGGATAGTTAAATCGTTGGATTACTAGGAAAAACACTTGGTATACACCGATCAGTCTGGTGAATGGAGCATGCAAAAGTCTGAAAAGGGATTCATGTATTCTGGCTGGCTTTGCTTGTTGTTAACTGAATAAGAACACGAAGACTTGAACACTTTTCAAAATGGAAAATCCTTCTAGTTCGTGCGACTTTTAGAACCACAGGTCAGGGGGTTTACAACATGCTTCTGATTTTGCTTTTCTTAAAATTTTTTGGTCTTGTAATTACTACTTTTTTTTTTATCATTTTACTTCTTTAACTTATAAGTATTTATGAATCCTGAAAGCATTACTTATTTTTTTCTTCTTCCATACATTTTGTAATTCCTGGTAACTCAATATTAATACTTAACACTTAAGAAGGCGCGTTGATATATGAAATACTCTCCTGTTGAATTCGGCTTAGTATCTTTAGGCTAGATAGCAAGATGAACTCCAGCACTTAGTTATTCTACTTGTTCACATTAATAAATTTTCAAACATCGTCCGAATTTCGAGACATTAGTAAGGATACTCATACCCGCCAATTTGTATTTTAGAAATAATCATGATTGTTCAGGTATATGCTTTTGTTATATTTGTAAAATCCCCCTGCGACCAACAGCAAAAAAAAAAAAAAAAAAAAAAACCCAGCTTAGATGAGAAAGTAAAGTAAGTGATTGTATTTTAATGGTGCAAGAGTCAGATGTGGCTATGCTTCGCCAAACAAGATTTGTTTCTTTGATTTGATTTACGTCACACTAGAAGCAACACGGGCTATTGGCAACGGACCTCGAAATTTTGAACCTCGGTCAAGTGACGAGGACGACACCCGAACTGACACCCCTTTTCCTAACTTCCACATCATACCAACGGGAAGGTTTGGGGCCCCCGAAAGATTTAACGTGCCCCGGCTACACGGCGGGTCTTTAGTGGCATCAAGGCTCGAATTAAAGACTCGACGAAAACCACCGATCACGAATCCGCTACCTTATCTAGGCTACCGCGGTCACCAAATAAGGTAAAGCTATGAAGAGGTTGAAAAAAAAATTGGTTGATAAGAAGGAGGGTCGAAATTAGAGAAAGATCGTTAGGGTATCCCGGGGTCGCGTGACACGTATTTACCAAAGACAGTAAACCCCATGGAAAAGAAAAATATCACTAAGGTGCCTCAACACTTTAGTCAGAAATCATTGCGAAAGCATACAAATGCCCTTGTGAAAGAAAAGTCTACCTCTCTGCTAATTGTGTGTGTGAGAGAGCCAAACTACCATTCACAATTTCATTCATTTTATTATTGGGTCATTTCAACAATATTTGGTCATTTTACATTGCTTTTAATATTTCCAATTATTGTGTTTCCGTTTCTTTAATTCATGGAATAATCTTATAATACAAATAGCATCTCCTTAAATGAAACATACTTATTGACTATTAACTAATTATAATATAATTTCCCTAACTGAAAATTCCCATTTCATAATAGCGAATATGAGAAATATGCGTGAGATTTCACGTTGTGGTTGGGCGCGCCTGTTGTAAGGTTACGAAAGGACATACACTTAATCACAAAAATAAGTATGCCCCTCATGTCTCCAGTCAAAAAAAAAAAAAAAGGCAAAATTCTTAAAATAAATACAAGATATATATATCTTTGGAAAATATACCTTATTGAGATTGCAAATTATACTTCAAGAAAATAGAAAATGAACTTTATCTTAATTTATTTTACAATTTTAAAGATCATTTTTTTTATCTACCAATAAAAACTTAAATCGCAAAAGTATGTATGTAATCTGAAAAAATATTTAAAGGTTGTAAGTCATTTAAAAGTCTAGATACACTTCTTTATGATTATGTTGTATGTTACGAATAGTTCTGAAGGTTTTCCTGCAATGTTCTATGTTAGACACTAAATAATTATATAATTTACTAATGGCTCCACGAGGAAAGGATCTATCCCAAGTTCTGAAAGATTTAATTATAAACTACACAAGAAAAGCAAGTTTCAACTAGAAATCTCTAAGAAAATCGCGAAAAGTCCTGCTATTGTGCAAAATGTTGAAAAATTTCGGACTCAGGGCAGTACCAGAAACAAGGTCAGAACTGGTCAACCACTCATATTCACTGATACAGAAAGTCGGGATATTAGTAAAAAAAATTAAGGAAAATTCACATATTAGTGCTCCCAAATTAAAATCTGATGTAGAAAACCATTTAGGTAAATCTTGCGATCCTGAGAAAATTCGCCGTGTGCTACGAAAGGCAGGATACCATGGTCGGAACATGTGAAGAAACCGTTCGTGAACTAAGTTAATCGCAAAAAGAGACTTATCCTTGCAAAGGAGAATATAAAACAGGTCCAGATTTTCTGTAATTATTTTAGATGAGAGTCAATTCAACATCTATGGATCAGAGGGACACCCAAAAGTGTGAAGAAAAGCAAATGCAGAGCTCGAAACACAGAACAGGAGTTAATCGCGGTGGTGGTTCAATTACGGTTTGGGGTTACATGTCATCGGCTGGCGTGGGTAATTTAGTAATAATTGATATAATAAGTTATCTGAACATTTAAAAAGATAATAGACCTCAATGCGCGGCAAAATTAGGACTTCAGAAATCGTTTGTCTTTCAGCAAGATAATGATCCAAAACATACAGCTCGGACTGTACAAGAATGGCTGCTCTATAGTGTTCAAAAACATATCAAAAACCCTCCTCAGTCATCCGATATTAACCCCATTGAACACTTGGGGGATTACCTTGACAGACTAATTAGGAAATAAGAGATAAAAAATAAGAATGATCTCAGAAGAGTACTTTTGGAGGAGTGGCAAAAAATACAATCTTCTAAGATCTTAAATTTAGAAAATTTAATGTAATCAGGATTAAAAGTAGTGTTAAAACCCAAAGGCTATACTCTACTAATTTTTAATTTTTAGTTTTTGTAAAAGAAACTTATAAAAACTATCTTTTTTTCCCTTCTCTTTCTCTGTTTTGCCTGCATATTTATTTTTGTGATGTGAATTGCATGTTACTTTTAAGTTAAATAATTTTTGCAAATTATATGGTTGCATTTTTGTGATATTTTTCGTGTTAAAATTAAATTTGTTAGCTGGTTTTTTTAAATACATTTAAATTTTGAATGTAATAGGATTAACTTATGTATCTCTTATTCTCTAAAAAACATAAACACTAATACTGTGCATACTTACTTTTGTGATTCAGTGTATTTCCTATTTAGATAATAAAAATCAAGGTAGGAATACTTCGAGGGAGTTCTTGTAGATTGTTAAATGCAACGCACAAATACTCGCTTTGATTTGAAGAAATATGTTATTTTTACATGCCCTATATATATATATATATATATATTGACTCCTCCACTTTTACAAAAATCTTCTTTTTTTTTTCTAAAAATTTGAGATTGAAACAATTAATTACAGCTAGAAATAAATTAAAACGGTATTCATTTCTTTCACAACAGAGGCTATTTTCAACCACACAAAGGCCCAAAATTAAGGTAACAATATAAAATATGTGATATCACGAAAAATAATTGGTTTACTGTAATGAATTTCGGAACATTGCTGCATCACGCTTCGAAACACCAGTGACAATACAAAAAGATTTATTCGTCTTTAGGACTTTCAAATGAGTCAAGAAACAGTCAAAATATGATGTGTCAAGACGGTTTGATTAATAAGTAGTACGGACAACCCGAACATACTCGTTGCTGAATAAGTTGCACAATAAGCCATTATAATAATGTACAAATAAGGTTGCTTATAAATATTTGTGTCAGCAATTCCTATTCCTCTTGAAGCCAGGGCTAGACGGGGATAAATCTGATACGTAAAGATTTAAGAATACACCCAGTCATAATAAATGGCAAATTCTTATTCATGATGGAGACTTTTTAGAGATTCTTGTATTATATCTTTTATGACAAATGTAATATTCAATAATTTCAAACAAAAATTTTTAAGGAATTTTTTTTCTTCGATTAATGTCTGCCAGATTTAAAGTAATTACATGTTTCATCATTTCACTTAAAACGAGATGTAGTTAAATGGTATTGTGTGCTCTTTACGATTTCTAGTCAGAGTATGATGTAAATAAAAAAGAATTATATTTTATTTTAGTAACGGTTTTTAGTTTTGTTAAATTTCTATTTTAGTTCAATGAGAAATAGACCAAATATAGCGTCTTTTATTTATATTTGAAATCTTTAGTATAATTTTATAGTATCTACAAATAATATTTCACCTAGAATCAAGTTGTTAAGAGTGAAATCAAATATATTGGCTTAACTATATTGCAAAGGCTCTGTAATAAATTATAAAACGTATGAAGATGATTAATGAGAGGTGAATTATATGAAGAACATAGTTATCATTTGCTATGCATTATGGTTTAATTGTTGATAGTTTTTCGAAGTGTGCCTTTTTTATTTTTGTAGGTTACTATCATTCTAGAGATCACCAGTCTTAAGATATGGAATTTTGTAATTTATTCCAGACCTTTCGTCGTCAAACTATTTCCTCCATATCGAACTACCGTCTACGAGGAAAAGGCCGTGTTTAATGCATGTCAATAAGAATAGATTATGATGAGGTTTCATCTTAAGAAACATTCCACGAGTGTTGAAAATAGTTGATCCTAACTTGTAAGAGGAGAATGGGGGAAACGGTATGTTATTGTTTATTTGTCACAAGAACAATTTCTACCATTAAGTCTATTTTTGTCTGTTGCTATAGAAGCAAGATAGAGATCATTTTTCAATAAGGGGGCTTCGAAATGTGCTTTCAGTTGATAATTGATAATGGTTATTTTCAAAACAGAGTACGTTTCTGAAGTAACCTCACATAGTGGTATTGCTTGGTGACGAATTGGTAAAACATTTTTAGAGACTCTTTATTATTTTACTCCTTTGAACATATTCTTTTCATGTTTCATTATAACTGCATCTGCAAAATTATCTTATTGTTTGTCACGAGTTTAATTTTTTTTTCCAATTAAAAGATTAATTCGATGCATGTCAATTCGATGCAAAAAAAAATCCTCAAAGTATAATGTTACAGAAGATTATTATATACTCGTATTTTACTGAGTTATCCCATTCATGTAATTTTACGACATTTTATCTTACTCTCTGTAATGGATGCGAATTTTTTTAACAGAAAAAAAAATTAATATTTTAGCCTTGTGTTTGGCACGATATATCTCTAAAGTATTCAGTGCCATAAATTTAACAAACCAACCAACCTACTGAGTTATTTCCTGTAATAACATGTTCTTTCACCTTAAATAGATTTCAGTTTCAAGCAGTAGTTTCGAGAACTTAAGAACACCGATAATTACTGTAGAAATTATTTTTATAGTATTCACAAATATATAGCAAGGAGAAGAATATTTAGACTTCTTGTTCATTGAAAAAAATGAGTTTGAATTGAAATTCTCAATTTTTCTCATAAAATTAAAGACTGTCTAAAAAGCATATTAAGGATGGTGGAATTCAATAGGTAACATTTTTCATGGGAAAAGAACATATCTACGTTTTATTACATTTATGTGTGATTACAATCACTAAAAACAAAATTTAAAGATGATCAACGGTATAAAACAAAGGTAATTAGTTCAATCAAGTAATTACAATATAAAATTATTTTACATTTAAAAATGAGAATTCTTTAGATATTCCAAGAGGATATTTTTAAGATCTTTCTAAGATATCGAAGCCTTGGATAAGAATATATATTTCAAGAAGTATTAGAGCCAATGTATTCTTTGCAATAAAAAAGTCAGTTCTGATCATGAAACTTAATTCCAAATAGATATCTCAGACCTTTTCCAAGTAGGGGAGTCAAATATGTCGCAAGTTCCTTAACCCCCAGGACGCAATTTTAAGAAAACTGTTTAATAGTCAAATAGGTTCTGGCAACAACTAGAGATCGAACGTCAATTTTTCGCCAACGCTTCTTTCATTGTTCTTTTTGACATCGTCTTTGCATGCCAGCTGGACATTATGGACACAGGGGGCTATTGGCCGCGCTGCTTTTGAAGGTCACCAAAAGAAATCCCGTGAACCATAAATTTCTTCATTAACGGGCACCGAAGGGAAAATAAAAAGGGCTTTTAATGGCGGCGAGTAAACGAATCTTTTCAAGCGTGCTAACTGGATGATAGATAAGAGGTTATGATTCGACTTTCCAAGATCGTCGCACGTGATCGACAACAAGAACAAAGCACTTTTGTGTTCAGAAAAAAAGAACGCGGAAAGGAAGTCTTCGAAGTTGCATACACCTTCGGTTTTGTCGACTGAAATAACAGTCTTGGAATGAAATACGGCAATTTTCAAATCAGATAATGAAAAATGAGTTGCATTATTTATCGTTTTATGTTAAGAACTTTGTAATTGGTATACGACAAGAAAAAAGAAAGACTCCCAATATTTTGTGCCACTACTTTTTTCACAAATTATAATTCGCCCGCATTAAATTAAGATCGATTTTTTGATATCATCTTTATATCTGCAATCATCTTAAATAGTTTTGAAAAACATTTAAAATTTGATTTCAATGACGAAGTGAATTTTAAGTTTCTCCAGACAAGCGAAATAAACTAATTTTGATACAGTAATTCAGTTTTTTTAAAGTGTTTCATAACTATTTTTTAAATTTCATTAAATCCTAAATTATGAATTAGTAAAATATATAATTTCTTAAAGAAAGAATAAAGTTTTCCAAAAAGAAAAGCACATATTTGTTCAGTAATCTGACATTATTACCAACAGCATTCACTTAATATATTCATAATTCTGAATACCTTTAAAATAAAAAAAAATAATACAAAAATTTCAGTAACAGTTTAAATTGAATGCAAAATAAATCATTTTTTTTCTATTAAAATTTTTGGTTTTTTGCTATCGTACCGTAAAATCTTGACTATAATACGCACATTTTCCCTCATTTTGGCCAGTGAAAATGAAGGTGTGTATTATACTCATGTAAAAATTAAGAAAGTGTCTTTGAACAACAAACGTGCAGCAGCTGTAAGAGATTTTTGTAACAAGGGTGCTGTTCAGGTGCTCTTTTACAAAAACCAGAACTTACAGTACATATCGCACACACGTTCATTTAACAGCTTCCCTTTGAATAGTGATGGTTTCCTTTTGTTGCTAGTACAAAAGTTTATTATTATAATTTATTTAAATTCCTAAAAATGCCTTCAAGATGATCATATATAGCAGAAAAAAAATATATCAATTGTTAAATATCAGATGATGATCGACATTTATTACGACGGCACCAGTAATTATGACTTGGACACAACAACAATAGATTAGCTGTGTTCTAGTGAAAGTGATTAAGAACGATAATTTGACAGTATTGTTTGATTTGTATTAAAATTTAAGTTTTTTCTATCGAATTTTAAGTTTCTTTTTATTAAAAATTTCAATTATGTTAATAAATATTTGTGCAATTTTTAAATAAAATATTGAAAAGTTATGGGGGCGTATTATATTCGAATTTTATTTTTTTCCGAAAATTTTGTGCCAAACAATCATGCGTATTACATACGTGTGCGTATTATAATCAAGATTTTACAGTAAATTGTTTTCAAGTCGTTGACTACAAAACGCGAACCAAATCTTCGAAACGCGCAAATCAACACCGATGTTGTAAATATATATATATATATATATATCAAAGCGAATACATAGAAATTTTCTAGTTGGATGGGAAATGTGTTTACACTTCAGAAATACAAACCTGAGAGAGCGAAATGCCATAATTTTAAGAACATGTCGAGTTGAAACATGACAACTCCTTTTCAAAATGGCGACACGGATAGCCACGGTCACGGTTACAGAGATTCCGTGTGTGATTATAAGTTCTTGGAGATTTTCTCAAGGAACGTCAACATAAATTTTTAGAACAAAAGTGAGAAAATGGTAAAGCGCGACCGTAAATTCTAATTCCAAACAATGGGCTGGCGATGAATTTGCTGTTCTTATTGTCAGTAGCCCATCGTGCGTGGATTATGTGTTCACAATTAATCTCGAAGAAGAATATCTCATATCATCTCCCGAATTTCTGGACGTAGGAATGCACCTTCAATGTCAGGACTTGAGATAAGTTTTGTTTGGGGAAATAAAAGAAAGGTTACGTTACGCTAGATAATCTCTCTCTTTTCGAAATATGAAGTTAGAACGAAATGTCTGTTTACAAATCTTCTGATATGTATGCGTTTACATTGGCATTTGTGAAGTAATCTGAGTGAATAATTTATCATCTAAGTGCCATTTTAAAGGAGGGGAAACGATTTATCAGAATAAGAATTGGTATTTTCTGTGTATAACTTTTCAAACAAAAAAAAATGTCGTAATAGTAATATATCGTTAGAGTTTGTTTTTGAACACAGTAGCATATTTTAACGTATTACTGGTTCTTATTTATCCTTTCAATGAATACAGTATGTTTCAAGTATCGTCTAACTTATTTTAACGTCAAGTATATTTTTACATGTTAGTGAAAAATGACATATTTATAAAGAATACTTCTAAATTTTAATCCCTTTATGTTGAGTTTCTCCTAGCAAAGAGGCGTCTCACGAAATCAACGTTTTTGTGAATATAAGCTAATAATTACAATAAAATACTTTAAAATCCAAAAATACTTATATTGAATTCCAGAATAATGAGATTTGCTTCTTCAATTTATCATTTATATTTATAAATTTATCGAGAATTATGGAATTTGGGCATTGTTGTTTCTAATACCTATGGTGTAGGAAGCCAAACTACAACCATGAAATCATTCGTGGAAATTCAAGGACTATTGGTATGGAAACATGGAATATCTGAGGTCTGTCTTAGTTCCTGTGTGTCTCGTAATTTCGAGCTACACTTAGCTGTGACCTCACTCCTCCACATACGCGCATTGACATATGAGGATACGCTTAACAGATATCATAATTATAAAATGTATGATAAATAAATAATGATTTGTAGGATTTCGGGAATTGATTTATTTTGATCAAATATACATGTATCGTTTTCTATTGATTATCAGTTTAAATCATGCGTGAATTTACACTAATTAAATGTAAATCGATCTCGACCATCACGAGAAGGGCTTGGACTAAACTCACGCCAAAAAACTTTTCTATCTCATTTACGGTAACACTGGAAAAACACGTGGTTCAGTGGATTATCATTTAGCTTTGTAAAGTGCGTTCTTCTCCTTTTAAATGCAATCTGTCATTCTTTCTATAAAATCTTCAAGATTAAAAAACCAAATGACATGATCACAGATTCTACATTTCTGGCACTCGAAATAGAGTGTTCTCCATTCCTCCCAGTGAAGAAATGGGTTCTTTTATGGAGATGGTGGAGTCAAGGCTATTCTCGTCGTGGTCGATCTATATAGCATGACTCCCTCTTATTCTGTATGGTATATTAAAAGGGACAGAATTACAAACGTTGAATGATAAACGGGTATCTGGGTTGTAATCCAACGTGCTTTTATTAATATGGGTATGTTACATGCCTTTTTATAAGCGAAGAAATTTTTTTAAAAAATATTTTGATTAAAAAAGGTTTCGTGTATTTATAATTACATTAGTAAACTACAATAAAGTCTACGATCAGTTGGCAAAATGCAAAAAAGAAAGAATTTCAGTCTAATCATTCTTAATATTTTTATGTACATAATATATAAGAGAAAACAGAAAATTTTAATGCACAATTTTTTTTGAGAACACGCAATCATTAACTTGGAAATAAATGTTATATAAATATTGTTATTAAAATTAATTTTAAAAAATAATCATAACGAAAACAAGTACTAGATATTTGAATTATATTTTTGTGATATCCTATTAATTCAAGAAAGAATTTTCTTTCAGTTAAATAAATTTGTTTGATGCATGTTAAATTTAAATAAGACATCAAGGTCTTACATAAATGATGCTTTTTTGAAATGTTTCAAGTTCAAATATTTTTGAGATAAATTTATTTAACTATTCAGTTTCTTCTACTTGACTGAATGAACATTCACTTTAATTTTTGAATTGCATTTTAGAAAATAAATTGCATTTTCCTGCGAGATATTAAGGAATATGATATTTTCAACGACTACATTATAAAAGGAAATTATATAAAGATAATCTACATCTTCTATTTTCTAGTTAACGATCTTTTTTCCCATTTTATTATCTATTTTTAAATAAAAATAATTCTTAAAATGTTTCATTTTTTACTCTACAACTGTCCCCCAATTTTTTTGTATGCCAGAAGCCATAGCATGTTTTTAGTGATATAGTGGTTTTTCATTACCATTTTTTTGTTTTTGGTTAGCTAACTTTTCCAATCGTCTTTTAAAGAAATTCACATTAAATACCGCAGTAATTATTATCGAATATTATTCAGGACTGAAAATCTTAAGTAGAAATATTGTTGAAATAATAATACGCAGGCAGCATTCAGAAGAACTAAAAATGTAAATGTAATTAAATAAAAATACTACCCAAATGGGATTATTTTTAAGAATGAGAAGAAACATTCATTTTAAAAAACGCAACAATAAAACCTATTATATTAACTATCTTATTATGAATAATATAATAAATCTGTTTTTTTAAATTAAATACGAGTATGTTTGAATAAAACCTCAACTGTAACAATTTAATGAATTATTATTAAAACAATAACGTGTTTCACGTATAAAATATTCAAAAAATGAAATATCTCAACTCTAGGTCAAAAAAAAAAACATTAAAGTCTAAACATTTACAAAAATGTTTTTGTTTACATATTTTCTAGCTAGACAAATTTGAACTTTAAAAAAGACTTCTTATTAAGTTTAATTTTATTTTAATTAATTTTGTCTTAAGTTTAATTTTATTTGGTTTTAATATGGATATCTTTCCAGATTTTGGATTGCCAATTAAGAGGTTCGATTAAAAAAAAAGATTTGCAAGTTTTTTAGGGGTCGTATTTTGTTTATTCCTTCATTTGAAAATTTCATTCTAAAAGAAATTTTCATTTTACTTTATTTAATACTTTTTAAAAAATTATATCGAAGATAAATTTCCGATTTATTTAAGAATGCTTAGAATTTACATACAAAAAAAGTTAAATACTTTCATTTATAGTCTCACATAAAAACTCATATTATTTATAATTCTTAGAATTCGAACAAACTATTGTTCGACAATGCGTGAAACATCTTTTTAATTAAATAGAATTCCATAGAACGATAGATTTAAATACTAACCGGACGGATATCCGATCCAAAGATAAGAAATTTTTAGATAATTCGAATAACACGAGAAAGAATAAGAATGAAAATGAATTAGGGTAGTAATCTAGAGATATTTGTTGATAACATCTCAGATAAAAAAAAAATTAATTAAACCCCCTTTTACGTTTTAAAAAAGGAATTTATAGTGAAAAAATATATATATTGCATCGTTTTTTAATTTGTAATAATAAGGAAATTATACATACTTATTATCAACTTTTTTTTTTCAATAATTGCTTGATTCAAAGAGTGAAATTTGTTAGCGTGTTTTAAATGTCACAAATACTCCAAGACAACTCTGTATTTATTTTCCAATTACTGATACTGTTTACATTTTAAAATTTTTTTTCAATTTTTAACGAAAAAATTTTTAAAAAATAAAAAAAAAAAAAAAAAAAAAACAGCAAAGCCTAAATGAATTATCTTTAAAAAAAATTCAAATATAGAATCAAATTAAATGTTTACCAGACTATTAGCAATTAAAATGCTAATATTCCGAACTGTCAAAACTCAATTATTTTCAAATCCTTCGCATTTTCTCTAAAAAAATCTATCTTTTCTAGTTCATATGATGTCCTCGTTGAAAACCTACGTATTTGTCATATTCAAGCGCTTTTTTTTTTAAAAAAAATTTTTTCTTTCATTAAACTTTTTGCTATCTTGTTCCCCCATCTCTCCTCATATAGTTGTTAATGCTTGAAAACAAACATGTATTACATGAATTCTGAAGCAGTAAAACATATCACTTCTAAGTCAGAAGTGTAGATCTTTTTTTTTATCGCTTATTGTGTTTTACGCCTTATCTATTGACGTGCGACTGCCGACAGCGTAATTCTTCAATAACATTTCAAGTCGAAAGGTGTGACAAAAAAACATAACGACACCTCAGGGTCAAATACTTGTTTGCATCACAATTTTTTGCTGATTAGATGAGCATTATTCAAAAGTCTCTTCGCATTGTCTGAAACGGCTATTGCTTTTAACGTCACAGTGACGGTAGGGGTGGGGGATGAAAATGTTCAACACCGTATTAAAATTTAACGTCACATATAACGTGTAAAATAACGTTATGCAAAGATTTCGTAATGGAATGGGGAAAAAATTTAAAGAATAATATTAATACCAAAATCACGTAAATGACAAAGTTTAAAAGAAAATACCAAGCCAAGCAGAAATGGCTTGAAAATCAATAAAATAAAAATTGTATCTCCGCAAATATTTTTATTTTATTTGACCATATTCATAGTCATCGTTTGTATGTTTTTTTAAGTAGTATATTAAGAGAATATCACATTAATCGATAAGTTAAAATGTTTTCGTTTTTTTGTACAAATTTTATTTCTGTTCGTCTGAAAACACAAAAGAATATTTTTGTTAAATAAAAACTTTTCATACGCAAAATGAACTTTGCAGAAAATTTTAACAGCAAACCATGAAACATTTTTTTTTGGATCGGATTTCTTTAGAATTTTTTCCGTGTAAAATTAAATATTTTCCACAAAGTTAAAGTGAAAACTTATTTCCAGGTTTTCTTTGACAAAGGTCTATTTAAAAGTTTGAATTTTTAGAGATAATTTTTTTTAAAATTGCAGATTGTTCAAGAAAATTTCAAACTATTCAAATTATTCATTAAAAATTAAAGGAATTTCGGAATAACTCTTAATTTTATTTTTCATATATATTTATTCCTATGATAATAACTTTTTAGCTTTCGTTTAACATTAGAATTATTAATGCTAAATTTAACGTTCTTTAAATATATCAAATTTTCATAATAAAATTGCAAGCATTTACAATTTTAAGCTTTTGATCTCGATTATATTTGAAATAAGTTAATTAACAAATCAAATAACCGTTAATTAACAAATTAAAAACTACTCAAATGTCATTGAAATAAAAAAAAACAGCTGTAGAAAACAATATTGGTTATAATATTTTTGATTATATCAGCAAAACTCCAAATTTTGCTATACTATACCTAGCTTTTTAAAACTACTAGCCGTTTAAAATTATAATAAATGAAAGGTAAAATTAATGAAAATTTTAAATTTTTAATCGTTGACAAATAAAAAAATTAAATAGAGGATAACCATGTTTTATCAACAATATTCTTTTTCTCTAAGTCAACTGAAAAGGCCGATAACACCTGTTCGAAATGTAGAATTTGTTCTGGTGAGAACATTTTTAAGAACAAAACTTATTGTTTTCGAAGAAACAAGAGAGAGAATCACATAACCTTGACTGAAGAGCCAATGTTTCTATATTCCTTCAAGAAAATTACAAACCATGAAGAAATAAAACATGAAAAAAACAAATCCAATTGAAGCAAAAATCCAACAAATCCAAAGACGCTTGCAGGTGTGGCATTGACTCTAGATTAAATTCATATTCAAAACACGTCTTTTTCTTTTATGAACAGGGAAATCTGGCAACAGAATTGGCTGAAGGATTACAGCAGCCAATCATATTATGAGAATGTGTAATAAGCAATAATAAGCGAGAATGAAATACAAAAAAAAAAAAAAAAAAATGGCTGACCGTCAACAAGAGAATTTGTCATATTTGAGCAACAAATTAAACTGCAGTTGTATAATCGAAATGGATTACTCTTGAAATTATAGAATTACGATTCAGAATAATTTTTCTGGAATTTTGTTTTATGAATCGTCTTTTGTTTGCAATCTGTCCGTAAGAAATTCGGTTCACGGAAAAAAGAAAGTGAGAGTTAAATTTTGGATATTATAATAAATTGCTTATGACTGAAGGAAAAAGAATGTAAATGTAAACAGAGTTCAGTATAAAAGAAATGTTTTTTTTTTTTCAATATTTTTAATTATTTTTGTTACTCTATTTACATTTCTATTATCACTGTGCATAAAAAGGGGGATTAAAACGAGTTACTTGAGGGAGCGTAATGTATTGTTGAACAAGCTTCAAGGTTTTTTTATAATAGAATGTAAATTTACAAAAATTCCCCAATCCCACTAAATAAAATTACATTTGTATTTTAGTACAAAAAGTTTATTGAAAAAATTGGGGAAAAGTGTAATTTCAACGAATTAGCATTTAAAGATCTTAAAATATCAATTTCACGACACATGGACACAGTTAATTTTTCAGACAAATGTATTTACAATTGGAAACGTTTACGAAATCTATGCAATTAACATATTCGCAGAGATTTTATAGTTTATTTCACAACAGAATTATGCAATGAAACATTCTTTTATTTGATTCTCTGTCGCGCACATTTACTATCGTCAACAAAATAAATCGATTTTATTTTCACTATATCTATCTTGAGTTTTACTGATTTATTAAAATTTACAATCGGGAAAAAAGGTCTCTTTTTGGAACAGCATCGATATTACAACTGGCAGTTATGGACGTTCTAACCATTTTGATATTCATAGCACGAACTGGAAAAGAAACTCGTATTTTTTTTCAAACATTCAACTGGGAGGGAAAGGAGGGGGGGAAATAAGGTTCGACAAAATGTAACTTCAATGACTTTCACTGATAAACCGTGACTTTTTTAAGAAATAAAAACAATAATCCTTATCACAACATGTGCAATTTCAGGCCGAATATGGTTATACACATTCGAAATGGAACTTTTTTACTTTTGCCTAAGTGATGTAACATCGATTTAGAGTAGTAAACGTAGGTGTTTTGTGTATAAAACCGATCACAGTTATTCAACCTGAAAAATCTCCACCCTTTTGCGCGATAGTAAGGTAATAATAGTAAATCAGTAAAAAAAAAAAAAAAAGGTGGGATACATTTCTCTTTTTTATTATTCGGTATTACAGATGTTCTTTTATCGCTTTCTGATGTTTTTGGTGTCGAAAGTGAGAAAAAATTCTAGGCAACAATGGATACTCGAACGCGGAAATTTCGAATCAATATTTTTATTCTGAGCTTCTATCTTATGTATAACAAAATAAAATTCGAAGAGGCATCTGAAGGGATAAGTTATATGATAGTTCATAAAATATGAATGTAATAATAATCAATTTCCTTGCACAAAAAAATTGTTTTTAATATACCATCTTATTGTTAAAAAATTGGTTAATGGAGGTATCTCCATATTTTGCTAAGTAATGTACGTTCAGCTCAAATATATAATATTTTTAAAAAGTGAAATAAACTTTAAAATTCTTTATTTAATATTAAATTTCTTATTCATTATTTTTCATTTTTTACGAATTTCTTTTCTTTCACTTAATCATTAGTTTAACATTCATTAAAATGAACATTTAATGCATCAGGATTTTGATTGCTGACATGATGACCCAGTTACGATCTGTTAAAGGAAAATCAAATTTTTATTCAAGAATTTAAAACAAATATCAAATTTCTTAATTAGATACCGCGGGATCTGGCGGAGTAGTAAAATTGTCGAATTGCGGCGGATCTCTTCCATAACGACGATACAAGTTAAAACGCTGTAATAACTAGCTCAAATAGGAATCCCTTTTGATCTAGTTGATAAAAGCACTGCAACAAGTGACCTGACAAGCATTCTCTGGACCGACAAATCGAGGATTTAAATCATTCCCATTCGTTCAAGGTCAATCGACCTCCTCCCCCGAAACGGCGAGAGAAACATCGCCCTCGCCAAAGTTATGACCCAGTCTCTTGATTATTAGATGGCAGCATGGCTTAGTACAACTGGTTGCATGTATCACCGACTCAAAAACTTGCCTTTGTGTGTCCAGCTAAGATAACTGCACATGAATTACTAGTGATATATCAGCTACGGCACACGTGTCAAGTAGACCAGCTATCTCAATTAGCGACAACCGACGACGACAAATTTAAACTGCCCCAAAACGAAACTCAATACAACAGCGAGGGGGTGTATATCAATTGTAGTAATGGTTGGAAAAGCAACCTTCTCTTAAATATATTTCAGAATATTCTTCTTTGCTCCTCTATTCCTAGAGAGAATCCCTTTTGGCCCAGTTGATAAAGATCACTGCAAAAAAGGACCTGACAAGTTTTCTCTGGACCGAAAGATCGAGGGCTTAAATCATCCCAGTTGCTCAAGGCCAACCGACTTCCTTCCCCAGTATAAAAAAGGGAAAATTTAACTCTCGCTGAAGAATCATACGGAATATAGCAATTATTATTCTTTCGGATAATCAGTAAAAAAAAACAGATCATGTGCGCATAAATATGGTTAATCCATCTTTATATTTTTAAAGCTAAATTAAGCCATAGCTAAAATTAGACAATAAAAAGGAAAATAATGAATTTGAGGGAATTTACATAAGTTAGAATGAGTTATTAGTCATCCGTTGTGGGTCTAATTAAATCGATAAATGGCTAACTGATCTGCTACTTAATTCTAAATATTTTTTTAATTCATGCAAAATATCATAAATATGTGGTGTCCCATACAATATGCATAAATCGTGCTCAAAGCTATTCCATATGTTTATATAAATCAATATTATTTCATACATTCAAATATAAAAAGAAGAAAATTTTTTACATGTTTTGTAATTACAAAAGCTTTTTGCTGTACATATTTTTTAAAAATATTTTATTTTGTATGTTCTTTTATTACAATTATCACAAATTTCAAAAGGAAAAAAAACCTAGCTTTTCACAATATATTTTAAAGGGAAAAAAAATGCTGTTTTAAAATTCATTGTACTATCAATTTCACAAAAAATATTAATTCAATAGTTAAATTAATATAAATTAATAATTTATATTTCCTTTTTCACCGTAATTTACCTACACTCACATATCTTCGACATTTATATTTCGTGCTTTTGCATTATATAATCTCATGACTAATTAGTAATAAGGTCATTAATCGAAGTTGTCTATCCCTCAGTACTGATTGCGAAGTGTTGAGACTTCTTTATCCGCAAAGAATAATAAAATTTAAAAAAAAAAAAAAAAAAAAAAAAACCGAGTTGTGACGTCGGGGAATACTACGAGACAACTTCAAATTCAGTCCATGTAAAGGTCCAGAAAAAGAATGTGGAAATAGGTCGGCCTTGTGTTTGTGCATAACATGTATATCGTTGGTTTTATATAACGTAAATTCGAATATATTTATAATTACTATATTAGCTTTGATTAATTAATTTTTTCAATGAATGTTGATAAAAAAAATGAGGGCGTATACAAATCGATGTGGTGGTATAAAAAGAAAAGTTAAAAAGAAGTTTGAATATTGAAACAACATGTCTTTTATCTCTCTCTCTCTCTCTCTCCCCCCCAACATTAGCTGTTAAAAGCAATTAGAGTATGTTGACACGTTCAGTTTATTTTAGAACGACTTTTTTTAAAGCTTATTCATAAATAAATTATTGACATAATTTGTCATTGGCTATTCATTTTTATTTTGATACAGTTTTAGAAAGTTCGAAACGTTTATTCAGTACATGGATTCCTTTTTATCGTTCTGATCGACTCCACAGAATATATTGCTATCAACTAAAATTATTTTTAATAATTACATTTTTAAGTAAGGTATAAAAGTTTAACTGTAAGTTGATGGGTGTTATAGTGCCTTTTTAGAGTACATTTTTTTCTGTTGGATTGTAATAGTTTTTTTTAAAATAACGATATTGGATTAATTAAGAATTTTAATACATATATTGAATTAAGAAAAACATACTCTGTGTATGTTTTCCAAAATTTTTATTTAAAATTTTAGGATGGTTTCGATTTATATTGATTTATGAATAATATCACTGAAAAATATAAGTTTAATTTTCCAGTGGAAAAATAATTTGCAACTCTCGATATTCATTAATCAATTTATACGACATATTCGTCGCCAATGAATAAATATGGCAATTAGTAGCTTCATTGATACTTTATTTCACACGACTCCTGGGGGCCGCGGTAGCCTAGTGGTCAAGGTCGTGGATAGCGGCTGGCGGTTTTCGTTCAGTCGCGGGTTCGATCCTTGGCCACCAAAGACCCGCCGTGTAGCCGGGGCTGATGCACGTTAAATCTGTTCGGGGCCCAAAGTCCTCCCGTTGGCGTGGTGTGGATGTTAGGAGAGGGGGTGCCAGCTCAGGTGTCGTCCTCGTCACTTGACCGTGGTTCAAAATTACGAGGTCCGTCGCCAATAGCCCTCGTGTTGCTTCTAGTGCGACGTTAATAAAAACTAAACTAATTCACACGACTCCTATTAAAGCCACGCGTGCAATGTTTGTTGAGGAAACTAATCAGGATTTTAATCTTCAATAGCTTGAAAAATGATAAATTCCAATTTTAGAACAATCGCTATCGCGTTTCTAATCAGAGATACAAATATAAGGTGAAGAGATAAATTTACTTATTTCTTTTTATTCTGTTTTTCAAATTAGGGAGGGGCAGTACGTAAAAATTTGAAAAATCACTTGATATGCAGGTACTAGTGATTCAATTTAAAAATAAATTTTCGTTATCTATTTTTCTTTAAGAAAATATATCCAAATTTAATTTTTCTTGGCCGTGAAATCCCAATAATATATATTTTTTTTTCAATGGGGAATTTTTTTTTTAAATTTGGGAAGGAGTGTGTAATCGAGATGTAATGCAAATTGATTTTTGAAAAAACTGCAAAAGTCTTGAAAATATGACCCTTCAATCCAGAGTATAAGAATTGCATGGCATGAGTGAAATACTAAATGGGATATATATTTTTAAAAGTCCTAGCACGGGTTGTATTTTCATTACTTAAATTTAGGAAGGAGTGTGTAATTGAGACTTAATGTAAATTGATTTTGGAAAACTGAATGAAAACTAAAGTTGAAACACAAACACATAAATGGTTTATTTGGATTGTAACAAATATTATCTTATTTTTGAAATAATAATGCTTTTTTCTCAATTATTCAATAATTTTCTCCACTCAAAGAAATTATTCATCATGTTCAAAATTTTGCTTTCGGTATCATTCGAAAACCTTCAGTCTAAATCTGAAGTTGAAAGTATCTATTTTTCTTGGTACTTGTTTCATTTAACAGAGTCGGTTAGTTGGTTTTATTAACGTTCAACTAGAAGAAACTTGAGGGCTATTCGTGATGGCCCTCGTAGTTAATTTGGAACCTCGGACAAGTGACGAAGACGACACCTGCCCCGGTTGCACGACGGGTCTGGTCTCTAGAGGCATCACGGCTCAAACCCACGGATCGAAGTAAACCCCTGGCCTCGACCATGACCACTAGGCTACTGCTGCCATAAACGTAGTCGAAAATTTGCGAGTAAATGTAGTATCGAATGTTCAATAAAAAGTATCGAATGTTTTTTTTCAAAACTTGAAATAATTTCCAATATGTGGTTATTATTTTTCGTTATTATTATGAGGTGAACTATTATAAACACTTTTTCCCTCTTTTTTGTAGCATTAAGTCCATAAGACAAGAAAAGCTTAAAAGTAATATTGCAACTAATATTTTTTCAACATGATCAATCTTAGTTTATTCATAATTTAAAATGTTGCCGTCATTTACGTTATTATAATTTTTTCTTCTTTATATGCTCATTGGATAACTGCCCATATAACTCAAACGAAATATATATTATTAAATCTTTGTTCGTTTGTTTCAGCAATATAATCCAATCCATTAATTTGCTTAAACTCGAAGAATTTGAATCTCTGCAAATACATCTTAAATCGATAAGGAACTTAAAGGGAAAAAAAAAAATTAACTTTCGTAAATCGAGAACCGTAAGCGACAGCGCAAGTGGAAGTGTAATCCTTGCCGAAAATAATATCTTAAACACGAGGCACATTTGTAAGATTTCCTTTCAAAAACTACCGTGTATCGGTTTCTAAATGTATTCCCTTAAGCCGGATTATGCTTTCTGCTGACTTTCCATTCGCGTGCGCTACTGTTAAAAAGAAACCGACAATAAAAAAAATAACCGAGCATTCTTTCTTTAAAAATAAAGAAGGAGCATCCTTAATGTTTTCTATACCTGGAAGGGCGGCAACTATCTTTAGTTTGAATCAGATTTTATACTTCAAAAGAACGCTGTGTGGTTTTTGTGATTCGCTAGAAAAGGTAGCCGTTTCCTTTGAACGTTCGTGATCTGCTTCCGGTTGAGGCAGACGATAATTCACGAAATGATGGCGGGAACCGATTTGCCTTGTTCCAAAATAATGACAACGGTTTTATTGTCTTCTTTTTTTAAGAGCCTTGTTGCTTACTGAAGATTTCTCAACGGTGTTATTAATTTCGAACCTCAGTCGGATTTGTCCTTTTGGTGAATGTTGCCGAATCTTAGGAAAAAGACGACGAAATACTTCAATTCTGTCAGTTTTATTGCTCTTTGATTCAGTTTTTAAACTTCAATGGAGTTTGTATTTTTTATGAATATTCTATTTTTTTTTTAAGAATTAAATGTATGTGAAAAAATGAGGGAGCTCATTTTAAAAGAGCTTTCAATTTTTTTAAAAAATTAGGCTTTTGATGCAAGAGCTAAAACATTAAAAATGCCAGCAAGACAATATTCTTTGCAATTTACATACTATATCGCGCACAAATGAAGATGCCGTTTGTATATTGCGAATTTTGTTCTGCATTGATATCCATGGGTTGTCAGAAATTACGAAATGTACATTCAATGACGTCATCACAAAAATTCTTTTTTATAAAATTACATACTACATCACTGCGATTGTAAATTTGCTGAAAGGCTTAAAATTTTGTTACTTATTCTATTTTCTCTATTTTCATTTAATTGAGTTTACAGTATTCAATTAGGTTTTTTCTTTTTCATGAGATCCTCCTTTTCATTGCCGCCTTTGCAATATTCTGGCTTCTAGGATTCTGCGTATATTTCTTCGTTATGTAACGCGTTTTTCATATTGCTTCATGTTTTCATACTTCTTTTCATCTAATTTTACAGAAAAATCAAGGTAATTCCCCAATAAAGCAAAGGGGGGAAATGGAACCATAAAACTAGCTGAACCCTGCTGTTCAGTTTGCTGTTTGAAATGTTGCGATTGTTAACTTCTCTACTTAAAGCCCACATATAGAGGGCGTTCATTTGTAAAGGGAGAGAGTGTGATGTCACACGATCCCCTCAGACGAGACCTGACCGAATCTCCGAGAGGAGCTGTTGTAAACGAGCGGTAGTAAGAAGAATAAATATTGTTGTTGTTATACAACCCGATGTGTTTTTTGTCTAAGGACAACCGTGAACTGAAATCTGAGGTGATGATTAGTGATTAGTAGTTAGTTTTAGTAATAGAGTTAGTAGTAGTTAGTGAGTGAACGATTTTTTATAACACGATATTCATAATGTGTGGATCCCCCTTGAATACATTTTGGTTATCTAATGTGGAATTATTATTGACATCTATTCCATATGTCTTAGAGATTTTCTGTTTATTAACATATACAAGTTTTAAGAATCGCATTTAGTTGATAAATTACAATAATAACGAGAGAAAAATAATAAAAAAAACCTGGAAATACATGTAAAAAGCAAACATGATATTAATAAAATTTAAAATGCACCATAACAACACGTGCTATTTATATTATGTTACACATGAGCATGTTTTTGTTTACATTTTAAAAATTATTCCACCACCTACTGTAAAACTTAAGACATCAAAATTACTGTGAATTTCGGTTGCCCAAGACTAACTTGAATCAAAACACCTGCCTTCGACGGTCATCTAAAGGAAAATATTTTTTTATAAAACCGTTGCAAATTCCGAATGTGGTATACTCGATCGGAGGAAGTAGCATTTTTCAGTATTGTGTAGTACTATGGATTTGAAATACCGTTTTATTTCTATATCTCATCATTTTATGATTATTGATCTAACTGATTGTTTATCCCAATTAACACAAAGCTTTTTTTTTATTCTAATCATTTAGTTTTGACGAATTCCCCCCCCCCCCCATTTTTTTAGGATTTTGTATTAAAAATATATCTTTTATTTTTATTACATAAATCCTCCTAAATTGTGGTGTATACATTAACTACTCGTAAATAACATATTAACATAGAACTTCTTAAAACAGATTTTTGGATTTCACGAATAACGAGAAAGTCTAGTCCTGATGTGGCGCAAACAGTGGACAAGAACAAGAAAGGCAAACCTAATTGAAGGCATCTGCATTTACTTAAAATAAAATTTGCGTTCAATTTTTAGGTAAAAAATAAAGATCACTGATGGTCCTTTACAGGAAAATTGAATTATGGTATACAATATGCTCTATTAAGAGATAAATATCTATTTTTTCCCAGCCATTCTCACGAGAACGACACTTGATCTGGTATCTTCTTTACCACATTTCCATGTCATGCCAAGTGAGATATTTGAGGTTTAGTTCAATTTTAAGTGCAGAGGCCTGTATTATTTCCCTAGACCACTGATGACCGAGGTATTTGTCTTTGATTTATTTGTTATTTTATTGACATCTCACTTAAAAGCAACACGAGGGCTATTGACAACGGATCTCGTAATTCTAAACTTTGTACAAGCGACGAGATCAACATGTAAGCTGGTGCCTCGTATCCATCGAACAACGACTGTGAACCCCGGCAGATTTAATGTACATCATTCTTGGTATACGACAGTCTTAGATAGGACAAAATCCGAAACGATGGCCCATTGGTTCGTTACTCTACAAATCTGACTACCATAACTTCAGGGACCGCTGTAGCCCAGTGGACGAGTCCATGGGAGAAGTTCCACGGCAAGTGAAATTTCATGTCGAGAGAATAGGGCGAATGATTCCTATTTCGACTAAATACAAGCAGTATAGTCGAGTGTCTCCAGTTCGGAGCGGGTATCATATCAATTGAGTCGGAGTTCGAGTCCCAATGCCTCTAAAGAATCATCGTATAGAGAATCTGATGCACGTGAAATCTGTCTAGACTAAAAATCTTCAAATTGGTGCGGTGGGGATGTGGAGAGTGAGATGTCAGCTCAGGTATCGACTTCGTTTCCTGAACATGGCTCAAAATATTGAGGTCCATCGGCAATTCTCGAAGGCGTAATATGGAAGGAGAGGGAGGCTCCAGCTCAAGTATCGTTCTCGTTACTGGATTGAGGTTCAAAATTACGAGGTCCGTCGCCAATAGCCCTGGTGTTACTCCTAAGTACGATAATAAACAATGAATCTACTATGGTAATATGTGTGTCGATACATATTAAATGGAACTGAGTCTCAAAAGCCGCCTATAGGAGTGTTACGAAAGCTAGGAGAGTGGTATCAGAGGTACCAGATGAGGTGTTATTGGCATCACGCGGCCTGACTCGAAATGAAGAGATTCGTCAACTCAAACTAACCGAACATGAAATGGTATTTCGAAAATTTATTTATTTTCCCATTTATTTATTATTACGGCACGCGATCGATGAGTTCACTATTTTCGTTTTATTTATTTTTTTGTTGTTGATGATGGAAAGCGATTTTCTCACGTGCTCCTTTGTAGTAACGAGATGAATCATCCAATCCAATGCGGGTGAAAGACCTCTTCAGCATCGTATACGGAGGAAAAATAAAATCATTTTTTTTTTCTCTTTCGGTCAGCGCCAGACGCACCGCGCTGCGGTTGGAAATCGAACGCATTCGGAAATACTCCCGCATCTCTCGTCGCTCACTTCCAGGTCGATGATGACACGAATAAAATTTATGCATTTCAGGCTCGCACGCCTATCACAGAGATCGTGAATATGTGGGCTCGAGAGATTTATAGACCAAGCAGTCATTTCTCATTCATATACAGTTTCAGTTTACTCGATTCATATTGGAATTGATGCGAGTGTCGCCAATTTCGTGAGCCGCAATGTAACAGCTCTTAATTTTACGCAAGACCTATCGAATAGAAAAATGGAACTAGTCCTAAAGTAGCGGAGTGGAGCGGAAATTAGGCGAATAGGGCTCACGTGTCATCTTCATTCGAAACAAGGTTCAGAGAAACGTGGTGCTTTTAAGTCCTATTCAGAATTAAAGTAACCAGTTAATTCGGTTTCATATTGTGATTTCTAGCGACGAAATAATGCACTGTGTATCTCATTATCTGACACAACTGATTCGTTGTTCGCGCAAACAGATTTTTTAAGAAATTCTACAATAACTATTTTTCCTCGCTCATCTCGATTTTTTTTTAAAAACAAATTAAATCCAAAATCTGGAAATTCTAAATGTGCTGTTCGAGATCCTTCCACCCTCATGAATCTTCAAAAGAAGTTTTCCGGTTGGTCTCATTCCCCCGCGTATGTATAATAGTCATCGGCGATTTTATGGTGGCCATAGGTTACAGTGACCAATCGAGGACAGGAAAGTCTGTTTTAAGGCCTTTCATATATTTTTAAAAGTGCTTCCTCGTGTTCGCGCTTCCGGGAGTGACCGAGTCGCATTCTATTTTCGAGATTCAGGTTTCAAACGGACTGGATTGGACTGGGTAAAACATCTAGGGAAATTTTACTCGTTTCAATTAGTTAGCCAAACTTCTCGTTGAGTTGCCATCGTCGGTGAGACCTGGGTTCGTCATTATGCATCAAAAATCAATAACAATCAAAACGTTGGATTGCTTCCGGTAAATCTTCCAAAAAAGGCGAAAATGATCTCATCTGCTCAAAAGTTATGACGAAGGATTTTTGAGGAGAGAAAGGCATCACGATCACGAATACAAGTAACTGAGACTTAGACAGCTTTCTAGTGAGTCATGATGCTTACTTTAAACATACAATTTTCGATACTACGAGTGAGTGAATGTAAAGTTTATAGGCACAAGAGCCAAATATGGCTATGCTGCGTCAAACAAGATTAAACTGTGGTCTAGACGTGAAGTTGAAAAAAAGATAAGTGATTGACAAGAAGGAGGGTCGAAAATAGAGAAGGATCGCTTGGGTATTCTGGGAGTGCTTTCGATACTACGAACACCATCTCTTGGAATTTCTAAAGACTTATTGAACGACCTTCGTACTTTCAAAAATACAATGAAAAAATAGATCATTTAATTTCAATCAGCGTACACCTTTTTTGAAACTTTCAGAATCTGTAATAGGTGAAACATATTGTGGGGGGAGGGAGGGTTAGAGGGTTCTTGGTCGAGGGAACTCGGAAAGAAACCGACTCAACTGGTGGTTCCGAGGACTGAAAAAGCTTGGGAACCGCTGATGTACGAGAGACTAATGTACGTTAAATCTGATGAGGATCAAAGTTCTTACATTGGTGTGGTGTGGAAATTAGGAGAGTTGGGTGGCCTCATAAATTAAAGTGTAGTTCAAAATGAAGAATATCCACCGTCACGAATATCCATCGTGCTGCTTCTGAGAGGGACAATGATAAACAATTAATGAAGTTAAATGTGTTTAGAATAAGCTAGAGGGATGTTTGCTTCATACTAAAAAAATTTAACTGTGACAGATGCTATCACCAACTGTACAAAATTCGCAATGACCTCACATGCGTACTTTTCCTATGGATTTATATATTTGTGAAATAAATTCTATAGACACTGTTTTAAGTATCGGAACAAAATCCACAACTTAACCTGTTACAAAAAAAAAATCATGCCGAGTAGAAATTTAATCCCTTTTAAAAACCTTTTTTTTCTTCTTTTAATTAAATGCAGCTTGAATTACAAGTGACTTTTCCGGCACTTTTGTAATTTTTATTCCAACTTTCATTTCTTAAATAATATTTTTAATCGCTTTTCTTCTGGATTTGACTAGGTAAAAAGTCTCAAGCAAGTTACAAACAAGCTCTTTTCTTTATTAGCTTTATCTGCAGTTTTGCTTCAATATTTTAAGTACATCTTCGACTATTTAACCATTTATGAACAATATTCTAAATTAACATAAAATTCATGAAAACAAGCTGTAGTGTTTTCATGAATTCTCAGTGCAGTGAATGAAATGGTTCAAAGAGGTGTAGTGATCGCCCATTATAAATGAAAAAGCCAAGATCAGAACTAATTTCAGGACGATTGAAAATAATTATGCAAAGTTTATATTTAACTCTCTCAAATTCAAAACGTTTTCTGTAAAACTTCTTCAACCGTTCTCAAAAAGATGACCTCGTCTTTTGGAGTGAAAATGAATTTACATATTCCGCCATTCTGAAAAGAAGGAGTTCTCAACTGAAGATCCGCTTTCGAGTTAATAAGATGTTTTCACTCCATTCCTCGACCTTGACACGTTATGAGCAGCACTCGACATCATGACGTGATGCGGTAATTTGCGCAATGATTGGCAAATCATATTACGTCACGCAATTGACAAGCCAATCTCAAATAACATCGTTTGCAAAATTATTTCAACTGCAGTAAATAGCCAGAAATATTTTCTCCAATAGAAAAAAAAAAAAAAAATTTTTCTTTTTTTTTTTTTTTTTTTTTTTTTTTTTTTTACTTTCCAGTAAATGGCAACAATTTTGTTCCATTAAGCCACAAATAGCGTGTCAGGAAACTGCGAAGAATAGGGATTGTTTTCTGCATTAAACAAAAATAAGTCACTAGGTCGAATCAGTTTATGGAATTCACGAGCGTTTTTCCGGTAATAACTAGTATTTAAACTAGTTTCCTGAACTTGATATAATCGAAGATATTTATTTTTAAAATTCATCTTAATTTTTTTTCTTCATTCCGTTTTATGCTTTGGTGTAAAAATATAGGTGATCATTTAATAAAAATATGAAAATAGACATTATAAATTTGAAAATAAAAATTGAATACTGAAAACTGAAACTTTTAATGTAGCTGGCAGAAATATATACTGTTTTCAGAAATATATTCTGAAAACAAAACTTTTAATGCGGCATTCTCACTAATACATATTTGTCTATTCACTTAGAAAAAAATTGATTTAAGTCTTTCAGATTTAAATCAATTTTTTTCTAAGTCTTTAATGCTCTATAAATAACTTAAATTCTTAAAATTTTGGACAAATATATATACATAACATTTTTGAGATTTATATATGTTAATTTACGGTAATGAACTTCCGAAAAAAACTTTCTTTTTAAAAAAAAGATTAAATGTCTTAAAAATATTAACAGTAGCTTTTATTCTATTAAACTATTGGAAATAGCTACTGCGTAACTACTAGAATGTCAAATATGTATTTTTTACACTTATCAATTTTATCTATCATTTATTTTCTCTTAACATTATTGCAACATTAGTTCTCTTGAAACGAATGACCAAAATTTTTATCAAATAATTCAGTATAATGAACAAAAAAAATATCCATTCATATATATATTTAAACGTATGAAAATACTTGTAGTTGTAATTAAGAAATATCAGAACTTTTACAGAAATGAATCCAGATCTAAAGTGAGCATTTGAGTCATTATTGCATGAAAATAAATCAAAAATTGGATCAAAAAACAAAGGTTCACAACTGCATTCAGGTAGACGATATAAAAGCAGTACTGACAGAGATTCTGATTTTTATCATTTTTCTACTGCAGCTCTAAATTAGTTGTTGCAAAATGTCATAAAACCTTATCATTAACTTATCCTATTAATTTTAAAGCAAACAAGACTTCTTTCTCTCAAACACACCCTTCTGTAATCTCGAAGCCCACGCCTGTAAAAAAGGCGTTCTTAATTGCCTACAGCGCTTTGAAATCGAAACACAAAAATGGCATCGATAAAAAGAACACCCTATTTTATTATTTTTTTTTAAAGCGAAGCGGGATTCTTTATTGATGCCACTCCGCGCATATTAAACTTTGTTACAAGAGGCCTTGGTTTGGCGTAACCTTGAGGTTAATGCAAGGTCGATGCTAGTGTAGTACAATTTAAAAAAAAAGAGGAAGGGGGATTATTCAAACAATTGTTTACTCCCTATTTTCATCCAGTAACAAGAAAGATAAAATTCGACGCATTGTTCGTTGGTGGACGAACATGAAATAATGAGAGGAGTTATTTTAGGTTCGTAAATTTTATTATGAATGCTGTTATTTAAAAAAGCACTTTAAAATAAAGTTAGAAGTCTATTTTGTAAACTTTTAATGCATGAGTTCCGAAACAAAAGCATTTTAATACTGTATAGATGTACTGAATAGAAAATAACGCAAATAATAATAATAATAAATAACGCAAATAGAAAATAACGCAAATAATAATAATAATAAATAACACAAATAGAAAATAACGCAATAATAATAGAAAAAATAGAAATATAATAGAAAATAATAATAATAGAAATAGAATAATAATAGAAAATAACGCAAATATACAATCGCAATGCAGTGTAGTCTCATAAAAATGTAAACGTGCACATTTCTTACAGCTTAAAAATGTGCAACATGAATAATTTGAGCAATAAACAAAGAGTGAGTCTAAAGACTTAAAACAACGCATAAATAGGGAACATGTAACACATGAGAAGAAACTGTTACTAAATAAAATTTTTCATTCAAAATGAATATACAATATTAAAATAACGATTCTCTGAATTAAGCGATAGAATTTACTCTAAAGAAAACGAATTATAATTGAATTTTAATAAAGATTTTATTTGCATTAGTATATATTTATCCATATGGATTTTTTTAAAAAAAGGGAATTATAATAATGTGCGATTTAAACTATTTTCGTATTTTTTTTTAAAATGACAAATTCAGTATACAAATTTAAGAAAAATATCGATGATAAATGAAAGGGATGCTTTAAAGGTGTTAAAAAATAAGTTTTTACTAATGCTTCATTCTGGGACTGTCTTGTATTATTTTCTCAGTATGCAACATCCAAAAAATATGAATTTTGATATTAAAAATGCAAGTAGCTGAATTATATCAGTCTGTGTTTAAGATTTTATAAATAAACATAATAATTCGGCATAAAATTTTCAAGTAAAATACTTGTTTCTGATAACTGACATGAAATACTTTCGTTTTGGTTTGACATCACACACACACACACACACATTTCGAATTCTATTCCTTGTTTATACACGTGTACTTCACTTGATCATTTTTTCGTTTTAAGTATTCAGGAATCGGTTATTTCTTCATAGTATATACTACGTTCGCACGATGTTTAAGTACATCAATACCTTGTACGATAGAATTTCCCATTGTACTCGAATGTTGTATTGATTCCGTCGGATATTGACGTTTTTATGTACTTTAAATGATCCACGGCAAAACATTTAAAACTTTAACATTTACTACATTGACAATTTATTCTGTGTTTTAGCTTTCCTTTCTTAAGTTCCGCAACTTGTCATTTGAATCCACATTATTCAACTCGGTGGTTTATTTTACACTGTTAGAGATGTTGCATTTGTAACTTGATGAAAATCAAAGAATATATCTATTACACACATGCAAACAATTTACCTAAATCACTTTGCAACTACATGCATGAAAATTGCTCTTGATATCACTGAAGAGCTCCCAATATTCAGCATTTGTGAGACTATAAAAAACATGAGATATCGTGAATTACTTAAGATCTTTACCTTTTTGAAACTATTATTATTATTACCTTTGACAGCTATTTGATTTGTTTTATGCCTTTAAAATGGAAGTATAACCAACAACAATTTTAAACAAAAGTCATATTTTCTTAAAAAATAAGCGCTTATAACCTGTTTAAGTACCCAACTCTAAATGTTATAACTTCAGCGTAAATTAACAATAAAATAATAACGAGGCAAAATTGCTGTTGTAATTTGAAACTACATACATTAAAAGCACTTCAAAGATTTTTATAGATGTATATATACACATATCAAGGTATGAATTACTGTTATATCCATTTGAATTTTTCTTTGTTTAAATTTCTTCTGGTCTTAATTATTAGTTTCTATTTTACGTTAATTATTGTCCATTTCAGAGTTTCCTTTTTGAAATATAAATTTTATTGTATGTATCATTTTTAGCTCATTTAAACGTATTTTCTCGATTGTAATAAAATGATACTTCCGTGAGTAGTTTCATTCTGTGGATTAATAGATGCCGAAATGCACATTTTGACATCGACATTTGAAAAAGTTTTCAAGATCTTCCTCTTCATCTTAAGTTCTATACTCCTCTAGTGCATATATAATTAAATTTATTGTTACATATTTATTTAAAGCGTTCTGTAAAAACAAGCTTAGGAAATATCTTCAGAGTAGCATAATCCTTGAAGCAATGTTGAACGCAAGGTCAGGTTTTGCCTCAAACAATGTAAATGCGCGGGAAAAGGAATTAAACGGATTATTCTCACTGAATGTAAAAAAGAAATGGAACATTATTATTAAGCACCACATTGTTCTATGTCTTCATCCTGATAGCAGTTGTTTTGAGTTAAATAGGGTAGAGTCGAGAAGAATATGCCATTTTCGGTGATAACTACATCGCTATTCCGTTCTAAACCCCGCCATTTTGGCTTACTTTGTATGTCACGAGAGCGTATTAACCTGTTTTTTTAGGCTCTGTTCTGTAAGATAACACGTTTGAAGTTTGTGATCCTAGAATGAAATCAAAATTGTAATTCTCTTTTTGTCATTTAAAGAGGTTTGAGAACGATGTAAACATCATAATGAACGTAAATATTGCTTCAAAAATAGCGCAGTTGTTTTTGTCGGGTGGACTTCAGGGATTTTGCCGAGAAATAGAGAGATTCTTAACCCAAATCTTAAAAGTTTAAATTTCAATTCTTATAACAAAAGCATGGAAAAAAAACAATATAACAATTTAATTAAGTTTCTTTTTAATATTGTTTTTTTTTTTTTAAAGATTTCTTACAAATTTATTTTGCAAACAATTTTGTTGTTAAATCTGCTTCATTTGATTCTGTTAATAAAAATGAAAAGAAATGTAACAAAAACTTATTCAAACTTTATTTAAAAAGAATGTCATAATCCAACTATTTTTTTTTTTGTTGCTTTTTCCACACATTCTGGTTCAATTTTAAAACCATTATCTGAAATGGGAAGTGTTTATTACTTATAAGAGCCTTTTAATCCGTCTTTATGATATTTTAAGGATACTTTAAAATTATTTTTTCATAACTTATCCTTTATTTATAAATGAATGCGTTATTAATTTTCATCAAATATTAGAAAATGTGTGAAGAATTAAAAATTCACGTGTAGTTAAGCCATTTCATGTCTTGGAAGAAAAAAAGTTTGTTATACTTACTATAGTAATATTCTGTAATGTATCCCTTGTATATTCTTAGTTATTTAGGATTTATTGCTTGTTAATCAAATTTTTCCACTATTCAGCCTTTTATCACGAGATGTTTTAAGCAGTATTTGCTGCTAAAAGTTGAGTGGTTTCTTTAGACGTTCATATTTATGGATTTGCTATGCTTGAATAAAAAACTGTCGAAATTTATCAAATTTTAAGCGCAACATTGGTTGCATTATTTTAACTTCATTTTATTTTTTCGAGAGAATATATATATATATATATATATAAATTTTCTTACTTATCCTATTCTTTAGAAGAACTATAGATTGCTTGTATATGTATAATTATAATAAAAATTTTATCATTTTATTATAGAACAAAAACATTTTTTCACTCATTGTGTTGCCTTTCTAGACAAGAAAATCTTTCTTTTGTGCATGCAGAATTTTTTTTGAATTGTTATCTAGATTTGGATACACCTGCCATCCCCTCCTAACTTCCATACCACGCCAATGGGAGAACTTTGAGCTCTGACAGATTTGACGTGCATTAGCCCCGTCTACAAAGGGGAGTTTTTAGTGGCATCAAAGCTCGAACCAACAACTCGACGCGACTATGACCACTGGGCTACCGCGGCCATAAATTCACGAATCCAATATTTTGTAGCCAAGTAATGAATCTTTCAGATCCTGATTTCAATTTCATAAATTGTGTATAACAGAAAAATTTAAAAAGTGCTTCAAATGTGTCTCGAATATTCTCATACATCTTTAAATGATTGAGAAAATTTTGTTTGGGTGTATACACCGTTGATGTATAGCTAATTGTTATTATTGCATTTTAACACTCAATATATATATATATATATATATATATATATATTCAAGTATTTTTTTCGTCTTTCTATCCTAAAAACCAACTATTTTCCCTTCTTCTGACATAAAATTGCTTCCTCGCCAATTCATTGAACTCTTTTCGAATATCATTCGAATTTCGCAATGTTTCGCCCTTCTGTTTCCCGCCTCTTCCAGAACTGATTTGTTTCGGAAACTTACGCTCCAATGGCTAATAATTTCCCGGTGGACACGGAAACAGATTTTCCCGCTCTCGAGGAAGACTTGTTTTTTCTCATTTCGGTATCACCTTGAGAAATATATTGATAGCTTTCGTACTATTTTGATATTTTGGTGAACTGTTACTGTATGGTTTCTTTTTCTTACTGTTCTTTATTTATTACAAACGTAAGAAAGTGTTTGGAGACATAAGCAGAGTTTATTAATGTCGCACTTCGAACACTTAGAGGTAACACGGGGGCAACTAGTCACCGATTTCATCATTTTGAGCCATGGTCAAGTGATGAGGACGATACCTGAGCTGGAACTCTAATCTCCAATCTTCAACACCAGTCCAACGTGAGGTCAAAGAAGGACATTGCCTCCTTTTTTGCCTGCAAATTTAAGGTGAATATTAGTCTTGCTACATCACGGGTCTCCAGAAACACCAGGACTCGAACCCATGCCTTTCATGAGCTCGATATCATAACCACTTGGCTACCACAGCCGTCTTAGCATCTTGTATTTTTGATAAATAATTATTGCCTCTTTTAATAATTTATTTCAATCTTTGTTTTATGCGAATGTATAGTTTCGAAGATATTCTTTTATTCTGTAACTGTTAATTTTTGAAATGATTAAAAGATACTTTTACTTTAAAAACGTTATCTGCTTTAATGAAGTAATAAGAAAAAAGTTAATTCAATGAAAAATTAGGGCATTTTTGTGTGAACCAATACTGAAACAAAAATTTATTTCACAGTTCCGAATGGTCAACATATTCTCGTAAAAATAAAACCTTTTCTTATAGAAATTATCTACCTATTAAAAATATCGGCTTCAGTCTTCCTTTTTTTTGTTGCAGAGTTTGTAAATTTTAAATAACCATTAAGGAGATGTGTCGCTACTCTAAAAGGGTTGTCTTTTTTCAGATAGGTCAGGATACATTGTGTTCTATTTCACGTGCTTCAACCGTTCTTTACGATTGCAGCAAAAGCATAATCAATTAAATCAATCAGCTAAGCTCCTGACATCCCGAAACCTGGCAACTGTTGATTTGGTGAAAAAAAATATTAAAAAGGGCGGAAAAAGATTTAATTATTTCTAGAATCATTCACATTTTAACAAAATATTTGTTTTTGATATATGTTATCAGAAGATAAATATTGAAAATAATTTGAAAACCATCCAAAATTAATTTCTTACCTTACAAGGCAGAACAGAAATCTATGTTTATCTAAACAATATTCTAAAAAGATGTCACACATCTTTTGTAATAAAGTCTGCAAAAATTGAATGAATTAAAGACTTAAATTGTAACTGTTCCAGGCTCAATAGTTCACACAGATGGAATCTGTGTAAAAGATTTATGAGACATTTAAAAAAAAAAAACTCAGTATTAATAAACACTAGTTTCATCTTCAACTTTTCGTTCAATAAATTGTTCCAAATAGTAGAAAATCTTTTTAAAAAAATACAATTTTGACAATTGTAAATCTCATGTCAATAGAGATAAAACCATTTAAATATCGAAAACCCGTTTGCGACAATTTCCTACAGAGAAACCTATCTAGGACAAATTGTTCTGAAAACATATTTTAGAGAAAATAGTGTAAAGGTGATTTCTTATGAGGGTGTTCATTGTCTCATTCACACAGTTAGCAGCCAAACGTCGTCGTCCATTTGGTAGCTTCACAACAAATCTGAATGAATTTCTTGTATAAATATCCATCAGACACAATGATTCAAGAGATAGTGGATATCAAAATTTATTTGATTCTATCGATTTTTACCACAAAATTAAATATTTCAAATTTATATTTTTAGATATGGAGTTGTCTACTTCAGCCTCTCTCCAATTCCTAAAAATGTCATTGGCTTCAAGTAAAACAGATTAGATAAGGGGGAAAAAATTCAAGGACAAGGGAAACAAAAAAAAAATCGCTTGCCACACGCAACCTTACTCCAAATCACGCACACCCCCTCTGTACATTCCTTTCACGTTATTCGAAATCCCTTCTGTCGCACCGATGCATTTTATGCAGAACAAATGAAAAGGCATTCGAAATAGGCTAATTACGAATACTTTGTTCCATTAACCCAATCAAAGAGAATCGTTCTCGTTCATGTCCCAGAACCACAAACAATGCAGTAACGGGGTCCTCGGCAGAAAACATTCGCGCGGGTGTTCTTTTGGCGCTCAAATAAAACAACAGGTGTGATCTAGAATGGAAACGGAACTTTCGCTGCTTTTGTTGTCTGTGCTTTTTGTTGAGTAAACTCCACGCATACTAACATGTCATGAATGGATCGATTTCAGGTTTTGAAACTTATTTTATCAGATGGTTGAATTTCACCTCAATTAATACACATTCACAAAGTTTCAGTTTTAAATGCGGAATGTTGCTTGACGATTACCAATGCCAGTTGAAAAAAACTACTTTTCAAAAAAAAAATATCTGTAAACATTGGATGGATTGAAATAAAATTCGTGCAAAAATGATGCATATCTAGAACCATCACTCCAAGTATTAAGTTCATTTATATTTAAATGAGAATTCCAGAAATGACTAATAACGAAGTGAAGTTAAAAAAAGTATTTTTTAAACGGCTACGAGGTTACCATTTCTATTTGACCTTGTTCTCAGACACATCGTGGCTTCTTTTACATTATGATTAAGAGGAAAGCCCCAGCAAACAGTTTCGAATACTACTTTGGAATACGCTGGTCTCCATGAATTCTCATATGACCAACATATTGGAAACAGACAAAAAATTTATCTCATTACGAACTATAAGAACTGTATTCCTTAAAACTGTAACGTGAAAAATTTAAAGAAATAAATATATACTTCTCTACATTTTGGCGTTAGAGACCTTGAGGAAAATCGTGAGCTGAAGGTTCCAAACTGGCTACATTGCTTTATAAATACTATTGTATTGGATTATCATATAGAGTGTAGGTCTCAAAAAGAAAGAGAAATGAAATATATTTTTATCAAATGAAAGATATTGTTTTTGCGTTGTATTCATAATGGAATTTTTTGGATTGATCAATGTCATAAAATTATTACATTTCATGAAACGTTATTTTACTTACATATTTCTTGTGTTGTTTTTGTGTGTGTGTGTAGTTTATTGCACAGATTTTTCTTTTGAATTTTTAGAATTCCTTCAGCATTAGAATGTAGAAACTTATTTCTCTTTAAATTAATGGAGCTCTCATTCTTTATTTCATTCAATATGACGCTTCTACATTAGAAATTTATAATTTTTCAGTGCATTTACTTAATTTATTATTTACGGGAAAAGGAATAAAGTGTTACTAACTCTCTCTCGGATTATGTTACTTTTGCCATAACTTTATCTCAATGTTAACGTTGAGGAGGTATTATGTCCCCTTTCTTAAAGGGAAGGAGCTCCATAAATATACACACCTTCGGCCGATTAAAAAGTACATACATAGCTTTGCATTTCGAAACGAAATCTTTCAATCGTTGCAAATTTTTGTAGTGCTTCAATTTGGATTTGGTTCTAAAATGTTACACATCTCATCAACTCTTGTGAAAACCTTTCTTGCAAATCGTAGTCGATCAAAGATCAAGGAATGACTTTGTGGTTTTAGATTGCTTAAACATGTCCTTTCTTGCAAATAAATACTTAATATATGGAGCATGCGCTATGAATTCTTTATTTTTTTTATTCCCAAAACCACTTTGATTATCGTCTCAATCTATAAGGTGTGGCTATTAAATAACGAGACGGACGCTGTAAAACCTTTTATTTTGATGTCATGCATATTTACTTAACATGACCTCCAACATGCACCCCTCCTCTATCCCAGCAACCTTCCATGTGAATCTTCCATTGTTCGAAACAGTGCTGCAAGTCTTCTGTCAGCTTCTTCAAGACGCGTGCCGCTTTCTCTTTTACAATTCCAACGGACTCAAATCTTGTTTCTCTTAACGCAGATTTCACTTTAAGAAACAGATAGAAATGCATTGGCTCAAAATCCAGCGAATAAGGCGGATGGTCTAACACTGGGATGTTGTACTTGGCTAGAAACCCCTTGACAGACAATGTGGAATGAGCCGACGAATTACCTTGATGGAAAAATTTACCGTAAGGATTGTTTGTCAATTTCTATTCTCAGCAATCGCACGAATACTTAACCGACGGTCAGATCGAACCAGATTATCAATTTTTTCGATATTGTCATCCGTTTTTGACGTGGAAGGGCGTCCCGGATGTGAATCCACTTCAACGTCTTCTCGGCCATCTTGAAAACACTTAAAACACTTTAAAACACGTACACGCGATAAACATTCATTGCCACACACTTCTTTAATAAATTATAAGTTTCCGTTGAGGTTTTTCTAAGTTTCGTGTGAAATTTCTCAATAATTCGTTGCTCAATTATTATCTTTCCGACGAAATGGGAAAAAAAAAAATCTCTGATGCGAACGAAGGCTACGGTTATACAGATTTCCTTACAGAAACGAGATGCGCTACATTTGAAATAGAAAGTTTCACACTAGACAGCAGTCAGTCCCTGTGGCTCTTGGCTCATGCGTACTTCTGTAGCAGAGTCAATCTCTTTAATTAATAGCCAAACCTTACATTTTAATTTTAGCCAAGGCTGACCAAAGTTCTCATTTTTTAAATCATCCTTTCAATTCCATTTCAAAATATTTCTAGGACTTAAAATTTTCAGAAAATTCAGAATAAGAGAAAATGTGTCCTCTTCCTAATTTGTCCTAAAAGAAACAAAAGCTCCTAAGCAGTTGGATTGTTTGTGATGTCTTAACAAAAAAAAATGTATTAAACGTATTTATATAAGAAACCGAATCTTCAATTAACTGTTGAAAATGAGACAAAGGGAATACAAACCAAAATAGTCGTCATCGTTTCAAGATTTCACGGGGTATCAAATTATATCAGAGAACTCGAAGATTTTTTGTTGAAACAACGAGAGAAATAAATGTGTCATTTCACGAACGAGTGAATACCATTTTGTCTTTTCGCGTTTTCAAGCAATGCAAATTTGATGTTTTGGTCTCCCTTGAATTAAAATGAAGAAAAAAATATCTGTCAGATATATTTAGATTTTGCAATTAAATTTTTAATCATAGTCCGAAATGTTTCAACTCGAGTTCATAATACCAAAATTAAATAAGTATAAAATAATTTTGAAAGACCCGTTTCCCAGTTAAAAATCATACCAATATAATTTTGCCTGAAAAAAAAATAACTTAGGAAATCCAAAAGGGAGAAAAGTCAGAGCAGATAAAGAACATAACTCAAGATCATTAAAATTGATATTTCCGAACATAGACGAATACCGTAATAGCGAACCGTTACTGACCCAATAAAAACTTTGATCACCGAAGGCCCATTATAAAAAAAATTGATGAAAAATTACAATCATTGTGAACACACACACACACACGCATATCGCCGATGGATTGGCACCATCTTCAATACGTTTGATTTTTATTGCATCCTCAGTTGAAAATGTTTTCCTATGAATGGAACTCAACATTTTCTTCGATTTTTTTCCTTTGATACCCCAGAGTTGGCAAAATATCCGTTTAGTTCGAAGCGCTGATAAGGATATAAAGCAACGACTGGAAATAGAAAAGGAGACATCAGACAACGCTACTGTGATCCATTCCACTATTGTTCTGATTTTTCAAGAAGAGGTTTGAAGAATGGACTTTGTGTAATGGACCAGTGGATTCCTGGAAAGAGCAGGAGAACAGTGGTTAATTCCTAGAAAGAGAGGGAAGATTGAAATAGAGGGATTTGTGATAGAGGTTCAGGAATACTTTCTTTCGGAGGATCCTCATACGTAAGTGTAAGATCACCTTTGAAAAACTGAAAAAATCCGTAGAAGGGAAATTCCAATTCATTATAAGCGGACTTCCATTTTCTCAAAGTTCATTACAAAGCGTTCAAAATAATATCAGTCAAATAGGAGCTCAATTGGGATCAGTGAAAAAGTTCACTGCAACTGAGAATTCACTATATCCCGGGTTCATTACGGCGAGGTTCGACGGAAGGAAATGTTTTTGAAATACTTGAGGAAGAAAGTTCTAACACTCTTATCACCTCGTTAAATACATATTGAAATAAATTATGTAAATTTAAACAAACATTTGTTTGAGGAAAATAGTCTAGATCATATTCGAAAAAATATTTGCGATCTTTTAAGGAACAATTAACTCTTATTTGCAGCATAATTAAAGTGTCGATGTATGATTAAAAAAAAAAAAAGATGCAAGATAAAAAAAAATAACGGTAAAAATATTCATAAAAGTTTTCAACGCAAGGTACATTTTTTTTACGGCGTGCAATGAGGAAAATGCTAAAAATGTCTGCCACTGCATTTCGTGCGCCGAAAGCATTTCAGCGGCAGGACATTCAATGGGAGCTATTTTAGAATTTCAGCAACGTATATGTAGCTATGCGTTTTGTATATATAGTTCCAGGTATAAAAAAAAACAAAATTCCTAATATTTATTGTGGCTTTTCATATGCTCGCCTTTTTCAATTCATTTTCGATAATTAATCAGAATTATGATTGGTTTTCACATTAGAAATTTTACAACAATTACAAAATTTAAGATATTAGTTTACTCTAAGAATAATAATGCTTGAAAAAGTTTCCCATGATGAAAAAAAAAAGCATTTTTTTTTTAAATGTGTTGCTACTCGACTGAAAAGAAATCCAAGTTTTAAAATAACAATATATTGATATATCCCGAGTAAATTAATAACAAGCTAAAACATTTAGAGTGCATTTTTTTAATGTAATTTAAATTCTTAACATTTTCATGCGTTTTTTTTTTTTTTTTTTTTTTTTGTTTCGTTTTCTCGTCGTTGTCAATTTAGATCTGTCAAATTTTTATTTTTAAAGGTATATATTTTTTAATTGTTTTAAAATAAAAGTACTTACATTTATTCCTGAAAAGTAATAACTATCTCAAAATAAATAAATTGTTCGATAAAAATGCGTAAGAAAATTTCAATAATCTGCATCTGAAACGTTTTTGAATAGAATAATTTTTATCGAATAAAATTGATAAAAACGGGTAGCTTAAAATGACTAATTGCTATATAAGAGAAGTAAATAAAAAAATCCATTGTTGAAAATGGCTATATTTTTTGTGGGCTTCGTTACTTTACTTTAAGCCATTTATCAGTTAGCTTAAACTTTCTGAACGAATATATTTCGCAGCTAAATAAACTAATAACTCACGAAGAATACGATTTTAAGAATAAATAATTTAAGTGTGCATGGGAGTAATTTGCTACTTTGAAAATAGAGTAGAGTTTCTGATAACGTTCAGAAAAAGTTTTAAATCGAGTTATAAAAATATTGCAGAAACCAGTTTTCAAAGCACATTCTTATTCCTTCCTTTTTTTAAAATTTATATAATGTGATTTTATTCAGAGATCAAAATCAATTGGGGGGGGGATGAGACATGAAACTTTTTTTTCCCTTCTATTCTGCTTAGTGGATGAAGTCTATGAAATAATACTTCTTCTCTGCAAAAAGGTGATTAATTACATATAACATTAATTGTTTATGGAGAATACGACTATTCAATAAATATAGTTCCTTTAATTTTAATTGAAATATTCTATAAATCGAGATATTTTGATAAAATATTTATTTATTTTTAAAGAAGTCTATCAAATATTTTTTGATGGATCCTATAAGTTATATTTATTTTTTTCAATTTACGCAATAGATATATGAAAAAAAAATCCTGAAGAAAATAAAAGTTTGAAATCTTTAGTATTATGCTTGTTACCTCTCTTTTATATTTTTTCGATTTCACAGTTTTTTATCGGCAAGAGGGAAAAAATAAATTTTTTTTGTATTTTATAAAATGAAATTCTTTTGTAAAAGCATCGAGCGATACCGTCGAATTAAAAAGGTAATTTCAATAAATGTTGCAACATTTTACATAAGATTCTTTTTTTTTTTGTTCTTTTCTTTTTTTGTTTTTGCTTCCTTGGTTTTACTTTTATTTTTTAAATGTTACTTTTTTAAAACAGCTTTATAAGTTTTTATTTTTTTAAATTAAAATATCTTTTTAAATACGTTTTTCAAATTAAATTTAATATTATCCTCTTTGTAACTTTCTATTTCATTCTCAGTTCTCCTACAACTACATCGAGTCTCAAATGTTGAATTTTAAACCTTATCTTTAGAAATATTTTATAAATTTAAAAACAAATTAATTTTAGAGAAATATTATCATAATCTTACCCTAACAATACTAAGCCAATTCTTTTAATCGTAATCTTAATGTTGAGATAACGGAATATATTGCTAACTTCAAAGCAATCATCTGCTTAAAATTCAAACTCTTATATCAGAATATGATGCATGAAATTTTTTCAACGATATCACTTGTTCTGTTTGTACAAACAGCAATGATCTATAATGATTTTTGTATATATATATATATATATATAAATATTCAGGTTTGGCAACCAAATAAGAATTCTGTATATATAGAACGTCAGTCTATACAAAATGTAAACTGTGTATAGAATTTAAGTTTAAAAAAGTTTTTTTTTTTCAAAGTTGTATCTAAAAACGAATCTTGAAATTTATGGGGAAAAACACCAGTGAAAAGACACAAAACAAATCAGACATAAAATATGTTTTTTCATTCATTGACGGCGAATTTTTAAATGAAAATGATGAAAGGAAAAAAATAACTGCCATTTATGAGACTGATATTTGTAGTAGGTAATTAAGTAAAACTGGGCGGGAACGCCATCACAGGACTGTTGCACTCTGTGAATTATAAATCAATTTATTAGATTTGTTTTTATTGAGCTATTTTGGTGATACAGTCGAATAAGTGATCATGTGATTAAAAAATATTTTCAGAATTTCTTAAAATAATAGTTTTTTTTTCATTCGTTTTTGACATTTCTAGGTATCCCATAACAACCTAGCAATAGCTTCCCCCTCTTTGAATTTAAACCGTAAAACACACTTCCTGTTAAAAATAATTTATTATGAATAGTGCACGAAATATATTAACTACTAGTTACTATGTGGAAGAAAATTTTTTTTCCAAGGATAAGGAAATTACATGTCTTATCGTCTTCCGACGGTGAATCGTTTAACACATTTATGACGAAGGAAAATACGCTATTTCCTGTGATGCTTATAATCTTTTACTTTGATCAATTCATCTAAAAACCCGGAATCTCAGAAAAACGCTTTATCGTCCGCGAATATGTATCAATATACGACGGCATATGCGTTAACTGCTGAATTCGGGAGTTATTACGAATTCTAAAGGCACACAACGGTTCAAGGACTATAGGCACCTAAGCCTAATTTTAATCGAATTTTAAGAGGAAAACTGTAATTATCAGTTTCCGCTAGAATTCTTTTAAACTTTTTTGTTTTTGTCTTAATTGATGGAGTGTGATCCGAGGAGAAGACAATGAAATATTTGGTTCGGTGATTTTTCTTTCATCTTGAAGGCAAGGCCGAATTCTAGAATATTTCTTAGCTTTGTTTTATTCGACGCAGCCGTTTGGAATTCATCGCACAAATTGTACATACGATCATTCGTCCTTCTTTGCTCTAAAACAGACATTCCGATGCGTTCAAGGTGTTCTGTTCGGATTTCTAACTAGGATATCAAAATGTTAAATGACTCAAAATTTCTGGACTATGAAATGAAGATTAAGAGAATGTGGGATAAAAAAAAAAAATAAATCTCTAATTTTGTTCTGTTTTCACGAAATTCTGCAAGAATAGTTTTTAATGTTGTTCAAATCCCACATAAATTTATTTTAAAAAAATACCCGCTGACTTTTGAATCACTGAAATTTTCTCTACTTTTTCAGTTACATTTAAATAACTTCATGTCATTTCACATCTAAAATAACGTTTTTGTAACATTTCTAGTGATAGTTCAACATAAAATAAATAAAATTGTTGCACAGGTCTTACATTTGAATCAAAATAGAAGGGAAAAAAAACTTTGTTGTATAATTTTTTCGCATAAAAACAAAACACTGAGCATTTACTCTACGTCGGAAACGGAGTCCATTGTTTATATCGATTGGACTGCCCCGGAAGTCATCAAAGCAATATTTTTAGAAACAAAAGTAAAAGAACCAATAAAAAGATTTATTGAAGCAAATATTTCGAAATCTATATCTCGACCATATATTTAGTTTCCAATTGGATGAAAAACAGAAGAGAGGAAATACTAAGCTAAGAGCAAGTAATGTTCAGTTAAGGTTTATTAAACCTGTAAATTGATTATTATACAAATATCAGCAACAATTATAAGGCGAACTGGATTCGAAATAAGGAGAGTCAAAGCTGATTTTTGAATCGAAAAAGTCTTAAATATACTATCAAAAATCAATACGAATGTCGATGAAGTTGAGGTAAGTCAAACAGTCATATGGCTAGTAGGATTCAATATATAAATGGTGTACCTTTTGGTTATAAAAAATATGCAAATCATAATGCATGACGTGTTATATCTATGTGGAAATAAAAATCAGTGTTATTCCTATGTTTTGACTTTTGAGGTAGTAAAAATATTGTAACAAAGGAAATTTTCTCGTTATTCGGCAGAATCTTAACAGCTTGGACGAACTTTGATATTTCCCGTGACCTTTTCAAGCTGTCGGCCAGTTTACTCTTATATAATGAAACCATTTCTCTTTGACGTCTAGCCAAAATTATCTCAAAGCAGAATTTTTTTAGTAAACATATAATCATAAATGGAGTGAACGATGAGAAATTTAAAGAGAAGCTAAAAACGCAAAATGGATTTTAGAATTTATTCCCTAGGCATTTGTAAAGTAAGAGGGTGAGATGCAATTAAATGTTAACTTCCAGAAAACTCCAAAAGAACGAAAACAAAACGCAATAGTTACATAAAAATTATTTAAAGATTTCATATTCGTAGAAATGTTTTTCCACCTTTTTTTTTTCATTTTGTAAGAATTCTCATGCGCATTCGAATTCAATTATTTTTAAATTTAATGATTTCTATTTATACTATGTTCCCAATGTATTAACTGCTCTCGATTTTTGAATTAATTATGAATTATTTTCTTATTCATATATTTTATGAAACACACACACACACACACACATATATATATATATATATATATATATATATATCAAATCGAAGATGTCCAGGGAGATATAAATTTAAGAATTTAATATTTTTGTCACTTTTAGAATAAGTTGTATAGAAGCAGCTATATATATATATATATATATATATATATATTAGAGTTCTTACACAAATAGATTGTTTTTCAAAGTTAAAACTTGGAAGCAATGCGTGGTCTATTGACGATCTACCTCCTCCTTTTGAAGCACAGTAAAGTGACCAGGACGACACCTGAGGTGGCATTTCCCTCTTGAAACCATGCCAACAGGAGAGTGAGTAATGGTGGAATTTAATGGTACAAGAGCCAGGTATGGCTATTCTGCACCAAACAAGATGTAACTGGGACGTAGACGTTTGAAAAAAATGGGAAAAAAAGTAAAATTTGGTTGACAAGAAGTAGAGTCGAAAATTGAGAAGGATTACTAGTATACCCGCATTTACGCTCCCCCCCCCGCATTTACCACAAATAATAAGGAAAGATAATTAGTTGCCTCGTGCCATCGTTCCCGTACCCTACCTAAAGATAAGCCCCTGAGGGTCCATGCCAACATGAGGACTTGGAGCATCGACATATTTAACGTGCATGATTGCTTATTAACGTCGCACTGAGAAGCAGCACGAGTGCTACTGGTGACGGACCTCGGTCAAGTGACGAGGCCGACACCTGAACTGGCATCTCCCTCTCTTGACATACATATCACTCCAATGGAACGACTTAAGACCTCGACAGATTTAATATGCATCGGCCCCACTACGTGGCGGAATTTTAGAGGCATCAAAACTAGAACCCAAGAGTCGAAGGAAAGAAGGCCGAGCTCGAATTGCGAGCTCGCGACTGTGACCATTTGGCTACCGCGGATACGTTATTCCAAAAAAAAAAAAAAAAAAATATAAAAGCAAAAATATAGAACATATTTTTCGCGCGTTTACTCAATCAATAGAATACTATTAATTTCAGGTCAGGAATTGGCTTTCAAATTCACTCTTCCAGACTGAATATGACTTTTCAATCTTACTTTTGTTTCAAAACGTTGAAATGCTTAGGGAACTCATAATGAAGGAAGACATGTTTATTATAAAAATACAAAGTTGCAGAAAAAATTCAGTATTTCTTTCGTCAAGTTGCCTCATAAAATGTAAAAATTATCGCGCGAATAGCGACTTTTATAGGGGGATCATTTTGATAGTCTTTAAGAGTTTTAAACTTCACCATATTTCTATCAGAGCAACCATATATCTTAGAGAAAGAGACAGTTAAAGATAATGCAGGCATAAAAAATCCTATTATCATTCCATCAGCATGGACATACTGCGCCTGCGTCACTTTCCCTCCCTATTTAATGTCATAATTCCCTTCCCCTTCTATCATTGTTACAGATGCTTCTTCAAGCGCAAATGATAAATATCAAGATGTGAAATCCAGATGTCTGCCACTGTCAAATGTTATCTGTTAAAAAGAATGTAGAAACTATCTCCAAAAATACGAATATCTGCAAAGAAATATCTGCATTTCTAGGTAAAAATTTCCAGAAAAAAAAGTTATGACATATGATTAACGTCTCAATAAAGCTGTATCGAAGAGTTTTGGTAATTCTGGATTCTTACAAACATCTGTCAGAAAATTACAAAATGATAACAAAAAAATATATAATTTACTTTAGATTAAAATTTACTTTAAGAGATTTAGATTCTGATATAAACAGAAATGAGATTATTTTTTTTTTGACACCAAGTCTCTTGCTCTAGTTCCAGCTTAGAATAAGATTCTGTCGCAAATTGACGCTATTTAATTTATTTTTCAAATATGAAAGAATAATTTATAAATTATTATGTATTGGTGTATTTGTGAATAATTTGTATTGAGTTTTTTGATACAAAAGTGTTCCAAGAATCGAATGAAAGAAGGACTAAATTGTTACGAACCTACAATATTACTCTTATGGTTGGAAAGAGACATTTACAGAGGTTTTGTTGGAGACCGGGGAAGGGTTAAGCAATGATCCCTAACCTAAGGCGACAACTTTGTCAACATATTGAAGGTTCTCGGAAATGTTCGAATTTTCTCAATATTTCTATGAGAAGAAATCAGTTATGGATTCTTCCGGAATTTTCTGTATCACATCACATCTATCCGGGACAGTTAAAAATTCGCGCAGGAGCTAAGATGAAGCAGCCTGTCTGCCTTTGAAGCGCAAATTATCACTTAGCAGCTTTCTCTGTCGTGCGAATTAGCAAACTGGTGAGTTGAACGTTATTGAAAGTACTATAACTGTTATTAGAAGTGCTGTTTTGTATCTGTTTGTGTTGCTGATCAGTACAAGTGCTGTAATTTTTTTTTTCAGTTGTGCTGCTAATCTGAATAAATACGATAACATGAGCTTCTTTTTTTTTTTGTACATTTGTGAATAAAGCGCCATATCTCTTTATTCTCCTTGTTGAATTATTTTCATTGTACACCCACATGATGATTTTCATAACAATACGCTATTTGTCTTAAACAATCCATTTTGTGTCACATAAGGCTACATTTAGCATAAGTTACCTTTTTATGTTCATTTTATTTATTTATTTATATTTCTCACAGGTTTTTGTTTGGAACTTTCTACATTAGGTTCAGAGAAGTAGAGAATCCTATACTTTTAAAACACAATAATTAAAAATCAAGTTCCCATATTACTTGGTCTTTTATTAAAAAACATTTTTTTCACAGAAATAAATTCTGGGTCGATTGTTTTTTTTTTAACCCCAATTTATTTTTTCGGTTCCTTACATTTCACAGTTGTCATTTATACGCGGATGTATTACTGTTATGTGTAAAATAATGCTTTACTCTGATGTAGTGTTACCGAGGTTTGTCTTGATGATGAGAAATATTTTATACCGAAGTTCATTAAAAACGCATATATTGTAGCATTAAAACGTACACAATTGCTTATGAATTGCAACCGTTGGATTCAACAACATGTCATCAAAAAGAAATATATTAGCATTCAATTTATACATTCTATTCATTTAAAAAAAAAAACTCTGTTAGTATTTACATATTAAATAACATCTTTAATGACTCACTATACTTTATACTTCAAAGTATACAAAACCGTGAGAGCAAAATAATAATTCAGCGGTCAGAAATGCATAAAATTGGCCTTGATTTTCCCATGATGCAATAATGAGCGAGATTTTTTATTCGAAATGTCTAAACCTATAACAAGGACATAAATACGATGAACGATTATCGCAAATACAACCAGAAGAGCTTCCAGAACACAATGAAAGGAAAAAAATGTTATTTTAATTATATACCGAGCGTGTTCTATAATTATTTCATAACTGGGCATGGGCCACTGGTTTTCAAGCTCATAATGCAAAATAATGAATTAAAAAAATCTAATTATACAGGAATTTCAAAAGAATTCCAAACTGAAATGTTTCGAAAAATGAAGGTTGGTAAAATGATGTTACTACAAAAGAGTTTAAAGTTAAGTTATATCGTTAAAAAGGAGCTGCATGAAAACTTTGCGAAACAGAATGCAACGAAAATTAATATTCACCAAGCATGTCGCTAAAAGGATTTAGGGTTGCGACAAATCGGATTATGTCTATCAGTAACTAATATCGAATTATATTTTAACTGGATTAAATTATTTTTTTTTGTAAATAAGCGATGTTTTAATGGACTCAAATCAAGCGATCATTGCTTGTCACAAATATCAATAACTGTGACCTGCAGTTTTAATGATAAAACATAAATTAATAAATGAATATAAATATTAATGAAAACCTATTTGTCACTGGTACGTACTTCCTTGTGACTTTATTTATTTTTAAGATGTCGAGACAAATTATTGTAGATAAAAATAAAACTCGACATAAATAGGTTTCGATGAGGAAATGTCTCATTGTTTTTCTAAAGTATTTTGTTAGATGCCATTTTCTTCAATAAGTCATTTTGGTCATAGACATTTAATTTAAAATATTTTATTTAAATTATAACATTTAATTTATAGTTTAGAAAAAATCCAAACGGATCGAAGAACAAGTATTGTGTTTAAATTAAATTACCATCGCAATAAAATATTTGGAATTATTTAATTAATTTTTTTCCAGAAGATTATTAACTAAGAATAATGCAATATTGAAAACAAAGTTGATGGAAAAGAAACCATTTGAATGATAAATATACAAAATTTGTCGACAGATAATCTTGAAGTGTTTTGAATTAACATTCTTTGTAAATATTGTGGCAGTTTAAGTTTTATGAAAAATGTTCATTTGTGAAGATTTACGGGTTTGAATATTCTCACTATTAAATGAGTAACATATTTGTTGTATTTTTGTAAAGTCATTACTATATTTATTAAGATAATAATCCTGAATTTTAAACTTTTTTTCAAAACTAATTAGTGATATCACAATTATTTTTCGAGTCAATCCTTCTTTTACCAAGAATGCAGCTTTTTGAAAATTCCTATGTTGTAATATTTGTTATTCTAATTGTTTGGTAACTATTTAAATATCGTTTTGGTTTAGGTTTAGAAAGTTATTCTGCCAATAAAATCCAGGTCAATAGTTTTTAGATATTACGATTTCATATAACAAAAAAAACACCCATTGCAGTACGGCAACTTGTTACATATTCTAAAATAATGTATTTTTTGTAAAATATTTAATCATGTTCGTGAGGACCATTTATTTTTAATGTTTTAAAATTGTTCAAAAAACAAAATAGGGCATTAAATAATAAGGGAAGCAATTCATTAAGAACATAACGATTGACAGAAATTTATTTTTTAAATGCTGAAAAACATTGGATAAATTCAGTAAAGATTTTAGTCATACATTTTTTTTTTTTTTTTTTGAACTTTCAAGTGAGGAATTAGATCCATTAAATATCAGAAAACAAAAGGAACTTTTTTTTTTTTGAAAATTGAAAATAGGAAGAAAGAAACTTTTTAAAAAAAATTACAGATTTTTCTAAATATATATATATATATAAATCTTTGATAAATTGATTTCGCATTAAATCAATATTTTCTGTGTTCAAATTCTCGTTATAATAAATAAAAGAAAGAAAAAGAGACGTAATTCTAAAGAAATTGATTTTTCCAGCTGTACTTTAAGCCTCTGGATTTATAGTAAATGCAAATAACCTTTCAAAACATTTGAACATTCCAAACTTTAGAACTTAAAAGGATGTCTAATGAAAAATGGACTATTTGAAATAATGTATGAAAGAAAAAACATCCGAAATAAAGAAATGTAAAAGTTAAAAAGAAAACCAGACTGATCATTCACAGTATTGCCCGAAATCTGAAATTTCAAATAATTTAATGCTATGAAAAAGAAGGGATATCTTTCCTTCCCGAGTATAATTATTTTAAATTTCTTATTTAATTGGAATTTTAAGCTTGTTCTTTACTCAAGGATTACCTCCCTGGAAGACCAAATGTTACTGGAATAAAGTGAGTGGATCGCTTCGAAGAGATTTTAACCTCACTCCCGCGTTCTATGGAAAAGTTAGCAGATGTCCCGGCGCACGCGACCCGCCCCATGTCCCAGCCCACCTGTGACAGCTGCATCCCCCGAGAAGTGTGATCTGCAGACAGATGGTCCATTGCAAGAAAAACCTTTCATTGTTATCCGGGTGACGTCTTCGCGTGGCACAACAGGAAATCCGGAACACTTATCGGGGGTCTCCGTCGTACCGCACAAAAACTCTTCGGTGTTTTCAATTTTTTTTTACTTTCCAGAAAGATGGTAGTATTAGGAAGTGGAACGAAAAATAGTTCCTTTGCTCGGAGTGTGGAAGTCCGCCAGAAGGTGTAATTGGCGGAGGGGAAGCTTGAAATTTTTTTTATATTTTCTCTCGACCGTAGAGCTGAAAAACTATTGTGATAAGAAAATACAGTTTTAGATTATGATTCTCTGAACAGAGGTACGACCAAGAAGGGATACAGAAACTACCTTCAAAACTTTCAGAGAAATTGCCATGAAGATACTCATTATCTTCAAGAGATTATAATTGAGTATTTTTGTAATTCTACAATGTGATATGAATTACAGTAATCTGCATGTAACCTACTAAGCCCTATTTAAAAAAAAAATTAAAGGGGTTTTAAAATGTTAGTATTTCCGTAAAAATATTACCTTGTAATATATACTAGTTTCAAAATGTTTCATATGCAGGAACCGCAAAACATAAATTCGCATACTTTATGACCGGAGTCCCTTGAAAAGATTTGTCGAGTGACCTGAAAGTATCTGGTTAAAATAAAATAAATTCAACGTCTTAATTTTCCATGGCAGCTAAAATAACCTTGCATTTTTATTACTTATTATAAAGTATATTATTAAGTTACAACAGTATTATAATTGCATATGTAACAACGCAATTTCAAAAATGTTCGTACAATATTATTCACACTAGTATATCTTATGCAAATAAAATTCCTTTTGAACATTTTTTATATACTAAATGTATTAAAGCATTCATGTCATTAATGTATCAGTTATTTTTTCGTCCGATTTAAGTAATATGTTAAAGAAGTTGAACGAATATTTCTCTACATTTTATTATTTTCATGATAATTAACTGCTGCTTTGTATGCATTTTTATTAAACGAGGGTAGTTCAAAAAGTACCTTTGTACAAATGCTGCTGCTAATACAAGTTGGTGTTACCCTTATATACTGATATCTGTGAAGTAAAATGTGACAATGACATCAAAACAAAAGTGACACTGATTCATAGGTTAGTTTTGATTCAGTAGCCATTTGAAGTCAAATCAAAATTTGATTACTGAGTTGCCATCGTCAGTTATTCATCCTCTCACACCGAAAACCAAGCAATGATAAAAATAATGAGTCATGAAAACAATAGTTGCAACAATTCTGGGGGAAAAAAAGGAAAAGTTATGCCAACAATTTTTTTAGAGGCAAAGGGCGTTCTATTGTTCCCAAGATAAATGGTCCTCAAATAAAAGTTTAATAATAGAAATTCCTATAAATCAAAATTCAGTAGATGAAACAGTCAATTATAAATCCAATTCGTTTATTTGTTATCAAGTTATGAATGTTCAATATTTCCCCCTCTCCCCCTCTCTCAAGTTTTGCTTTCCCTCAGTGTGTCATTATTCTAGTCTAGGATAAAAATCTAAATTCTAGTTTACCAATCCGCTCGCCTCGAATGAAGTTATTCGTAGTAACTGTTGGTCGGAGTGGAATTTTCAACTCCCACCGAAATAGATTCAATCCAACCTTGTATCGATGCAAGGTTGTACTTCGTATCATGTGTTCACTACCCACTACTCACTCCAAAATTCAATTCTTCGTCTCTTATATGTACTTCTCTTTAAATCTATTCACTACACTTCTTACATTCAACTTATTCTGTGAATATCGCGTTTCATTTGATTGTAAAGAAGTTGGAAATTTGAATAATATCAGAAAGTAAAACCAGATGTTAACATAGTTGCAGGGAAAATTTGCAAAGTGCCCAACGATACATATTGATTTCTTCGAAAAAGGAAAACGATCAGCGGACAATACTATAGTGAGTGACCCCATACCAAAAAAAAGAGTACTTTATGAATCATCCTTGTACATTTGGCTGAGGGAAAAGGTTCGTAATAGAGGGAATCCATCTTAGATTGAGCTTATGGCTTTGCCCGCCGGTTGTGGACAAAGACATTTCATGTAAACGTTACCCATTTTCTTATATGGTGGAACTCATTGATATTCTTTGATCTTTGTTGAATGTATTTCTATATGTAGTTATAACTTTTTATAATATTAATTACTATAAATGCCTCAAAGATTACACCCGAGGAGCTTGGTTCTGGAGATTAAAAAAGCTGTAAATCTAAAAATCCTGAAATGCAATGCTTAGAGCAATTAAAGGGTAGTTTGAATTTGTTGTGAAACAACTGCATAATCGAATATCTTTTAAGGAAACATGAAATAAAAGGGGCCGATGAAAGAAAAGGACCACGTTTAAAAACTTGGTGACCTGCATATTTTGTCTTGGGAGTATAAAACCACGTGTTTCTTATGAGCTGCGTATAGAGACTTGTAGCATTCTTTTTGCAGAAGGAAATGCATTGAAGGCTTCTAAATAGTGAATATCGATTATCCCAAAACATTACCAGAATAAAGTAAAATGGAGAACCCTTGGTTCCTTAGGGATTGGTCAATCCAATGTAAAGGAAGTCACCGGAGAATCCCAAGATGTTATTTCCAAGCTATGGAATCGGTATTAGGAAACTAGGAATGTTAAAGTCATAGACTTGCAATAGCACAAAATGAAAAAAAAAAAATGTTCGGCATTTAACTCTAAGCAACCAGAAGAAACATCAGTGTGGACACCACAGCCCCTTCAGAGAAATTTTGGCACAAGAGTTTGGATTCAAATTTTTCGAAACCGATTGATTCCATTGCGTCGGACTGTAATCTCGAAGACTTATAGATTGCATTTAATTTACATCTAGCCACAGAATATAGGCATAAGAGCCTCCCATTTGCGGAATACATGAATGATGTGATATTTGCACCACAGAGTAGTCTCGTTTTAGTGAATATCCTGATAGTAGATGGCTTACAATGCGGAGAGAGCGTGTGGTACTCGGAATAATTCTGCATTTGTGCACTAAAGTGTCTTATTTGGGGGAGCATAGTGCTGGTATGAGTCAGCGTATCTATCAATGATATTTCAACGTGTACATCATCTGAAATAAATCACTTGCAGCTCAGCGATGTAATAATGAGAGCCTCAGACCTACTGTAAGCAGCAGTTGGAGATGAATTCCTTCTCATGTGCGATAACACCAAACCATATTAATCTCAAATAAGGATAAAATTCCTGAACGAATTCTTCGAATGGAGTCACCGCTAAACTCTCCAGACCTGAATTATTTTAAAACATTTTCGGGAATTTTTTGAGAGAATGGTTGTTGTGTTCGCTCAACCATTTTCGAAAACAATTCAACAACTGTATATTGGGTGTGGGATATTGCTTTCGGTCAGGAGAAATCATACCCTGCGTCGAAATTGATTTTAATCCGATAAACCACGTTTTTCATTTTTATGATAAGCATTATTTATGCATTTTTTGTTTACCAATGAGTGAGTGTGTTTATTAACGTAGCACTGAGAAGGAAACCGAGGGTTATGGGCGACTGACATCGAAATTTTGAGCTTCGGTCAAGTGGCGAGGATTGTACCTCAGCTGGCACCGCCCTCTTCAAACATCCACACCACGCCTTGGGAGAATTTGGAACCTTGACCACAATTAACGCACATCAGCCCCACTACATGGCGAGTGGAACTGACAAGCATAATAAAAAATTATTCCTTGATCATTTTCTTATATCTTACAACACACATGAAAATTTTTACGAACATACATAACTTTTCTTCATCCTCAGTTTTTCAAAACAGCATTTCTTAAATTGTTATTAGTAGTGAAGTCGCAATTCGAAGAAAGCAGAAAATTTTTAGTTACTCTTCGGTCTTACTTCAGAGTGAAATCAGAGAAAACAAAAACATAAGAATACGCGGAAAGCATCAAAATCACATGATTACTAAAAGGTTTCCACTTTAGCTCACAATCGAACATAAAACTCCGATAGAATGAGTACAAACGCAGGAATATGGAGAAGGAATGAATGACAACTGAAATTTTTTTGGATAACATTTAATTTTATGCAAAAGACAGTTTTGTCCGTTCCTTTCTCCGTCTAGGAAATATATGTTCCATTTTTTTTTACCTTTATTAGAAATGGTCGTGTTTTAAAATCAAATTGCGTGAGGATGCAAGCCTAAAATGTGATGGTGGTGATGGTGAAGTCTTACGGCTCAAGAGCCAGGTGTGGCCATGCCGCACCAAGGTGTAATTGCGATATGAATGAGTGATTGAGTGATAGTAATTGTGATGGCGCAAAAGACAGATGTGGCCCCGAGCCAAATAAATTGTGCTAGTATAAAGCTAACAAAATGTTTAACTGTGATCTTGACGCGAAAATTTTGGAAAATGTTACATTCACAGTTAATTTTGAAGTTTTTATTTTTTCTTTGCTTCCCCCCCTTTCTAATTGAGAATGAATTTAAGTAATTTTCAATTCATGGATTTATATTTATTTATTTTTTCTACAACAAACTTTATTGTTTTGAAAATAATTAAACATTGAAAATTTAGTTTAAAATTATTTGATTAGTTTAATTTTAAATTAGCTATTACAAATTCTATCTATAATACTTTTTGAAAATAAGCATCTTTAAATACCAATCCTATATCTTATTGGATTTGAGAGATTAAATTTTTTTTAAAGAACTTATAATGAGCTAATTACGAGGGAAAAATCCAGATTAGGGTTTTGATGTTTGTACAGCTTTATGTGTGAACAGACTCTCTTCGCAGAAAAATACGTATAAAAAGTTTTGCTTGTGAAAACAAAAATATATACTGATATTCTTAAAAACCTTTCACAGTTCCGATTCGAAACAAACATTCTACTTTCTTTGAACAAAACTCGAAAAAGAGGTACGGGTCGTCTTCAGACTATCGTATTCATTTAAAAAAAAGAAAAAAAAAAAAAAAAAAAAAAAAGATATTCCATACAAGCTGAACAAATGGAATCTAATTCAGTTCCGCGAAGAATAAAGTTCTCACCAATCATCGAATCAACTTACTTGATTGTTCGTGGAATCATTTGTGAGGGAATTGGCCGCCAATTATCATTTACCTACAAATAAAGTGAAGTGAAACGGGAAGTGGTGGAATCCGGTTCCGGGCGAATGGACGCAATCGCGTTCGAAGAATGGAAGATTCGGCCGTGAAGGATTGGGTTCTATTTGAATAATATTTGGCACTTTCGATGTAGTGTGATATTGCTTAAGAGACAAGACCACTCAGTGCTGATTTTATCTTTTATATCAGAGAGATTTCATAATTTGCTTTTGTTCTAAAAGATGATTCTATTCACAATATTTTTTAAATATCTGAAATTTTTAATATTAAATATAACTAGATATAAATAAACTTTTTAAATAAATAATACCTAATTTTAATACTTGAGGAAGAAATAGTCTATGAAAAAATAGTTCTGAATTATATAATCCAATAAATTAGTCCATTAATATTTCAGGGACAAACTTTCGCACTTGAGTTTTATGAATTTTAATTGTTTACAGTATATAAGATTCCGAGAAAATTCCCCTTTCAACATCAGCTTAAAATATCGTTTGGAAATCTTTTTCAGAAAGTTTTGAATTAAAAAATGTATAGAAAGGCTGCTTAAATGACAATAAATTGGAAATTCTCGCAGATGGAAAGAAAACACTTAAAAATTAATTTTGGTTCTCCAAAAAAATAAAGCGAAATATGATGTTTGGCTTTCCTTTCACGTCGCAGCATCTTTTTAAGTATTTGCGAAGGACAGATTGCTGCAGTTTTGCGATGAAATTCAGAACGATCCTTTATTAGAGTAATGCAAGTCCCAGCTTAAAAATTGAGATAATTTGAACAATTTACAATAAATTTGAAAAGCTGCAAAAAACAAAAGAAATCCTATTAAATTAGTTTTCTACATCATGTTGTAGAATACTAACAATATTATTTTTAAAAAACTCTATTTGTTATTAAAGTTTAACTTAAGTTTTAAATATTCGTATCAATTTTATGCCTTTGAATATTGTATAATTTCTAAAGGTGCTTTTTATTTCCTTAAGGTATACATTCGTCAACTGATCTCTTTTAAAAATTTTGTCGTAACCGTTTTTGCGTATGTTTTTGGTGTCTTCTTTCATTAGTAATGAACTTAATTTTCAAAAACCTATCAAAATTATAAATTTCTAAATTTCTTATTGTATTGAAATAAAATATTTACAAGTACATATAATCTTGTGTTTTACTTATTATTTACTGAAATAGAGTTAAAATTACTGAAATTATAGATCCTTATAATCAGTACACAAGTGACTATTAATGCTAACCTGCAGTGACGATTCCCTGCAACGTTACTCTCATAAATGAAAAGAGACATTTACAGAGGTCTTGTCGGATACCAAAAAAGACTTAAGCAATGAACCCCTGACTTTGGCGATAAACTTGGTGAATTTGGGGACAAAATGAAGGTCCTTGGAAGTGCTGGAATTTTTTTTTTAAAAATCTCTATTATATTTGAGGAGCTGTGGAATTTCACCCTCTGATATCACACCTGTTTAGAACAGCTATAAATATGAGGATATGAGAAGTCTAAACCAATCTACCAGGATATTTGTCTCAATCTGTCCTTGAAATGCTTTAAAGAGAATTACCTGTGATGTAAACTTGTAAGGATTGCGCTGTTAATTTGTATAAGTTCTGTTACCTGTACTTCGTCGTTTCCTGAATATTTGTAAATAAAATGTCATTCTCCATTATCCTCCTTGTTGGACTGTATACTCACAGGACGGTTTTTTGTAACAATAGGTTTAACTGCAAAATCTATTGCGAAATTATACAAAAATTTACTACTTAGGGAATGTTTCATGAGAAATTTTTTAATTAAAATTTTGTACTAATTTACGAGTAATTCTGGATAATGGAGACATCTCTAGAATTTTGAAAAGTAAAATTTAAATAAAAATGAATCCCATAAATTACTTGAATGTTTGGTTCTAATTAAGATGAGCTAGTTCTAAACACTTCGTTAAATAAATTTTATAAAAAAACTTTCTTGTAACGCGTTGCAAAGAGCAATGTCCATTTAGTGGCATAACTCGTTCTTTTCAACGCATTCCATAGAGGTTCTTTTTAATAGTAATATATTTAATACTCTTGAAACCGTTAATAAAATCTATAATATTTTTCGTAAAATGTACTAAAAAGGCGTTATAAGACATTTCCTTTTAAAACGTTATACTATTTCACTGTATTAATACTTTTTATTTTTTGCGTAATTATTTTTGTTATAATTCCAAAAATAAGTTTTATTTTTTAATATAAACACTATCATAACCGAAACATTATCGAATCTCTCTCTCTCTCTCTTTCTTTTTATCAGACCATCTTTCTAATCGTGTTCCACTTTTAAGAAACTTAGGTTAAACCGTGACTCCCAAGTTAGTCTACATTTTCCCAACGCTTATCTCGACACATTCTCTATTTGATTTTTTTTTTTTACCCAAAAGTGATGTTCCATCACATTTTCCTGCCCAGATTAACATCAGACTAGGAATAGTAACACAGATACAACAAAATGGCAGATTCCAATCACGCGAAAAATGGAATGCTTTAATTGACACGCGCAATCCTCTTAGCGATTTAGATTTATCTTTTCCAAATCAAAAAAAGGACAGCCAAACGTTATGTAAATTTGAGAGATTCCAGAATTCTTTTTATGGCTATGTAGTTGCAATTTATGCGGTTAAAAATATTTTCAAAAAGATTTAAGACATTTGATAAAGTGATTGAAATTACTTTATGTTTTTCTCACTCAACCAGTTTTAAGACTTTAGAAAACAAAACAGAAATTGAATGTGAAATACTATTAACATTTTTGTAATTTGTGGACGCAGTTTTCAGCCGGAAAAAAAAATAAAAATCAGTTTTGGGTATTTATTGAACAGGAACCATGAAAGCAAAATAAACATTTTTTTTTTAAATAAAAAAAAAGAAATCTTTTTTAGATTAAAAAATTTTGAAACTGATGATCGTATTTCTAAATTCTATAAAATTAAAATCTATTTTTTAAAAGAATATTTCTTAAGAATGTTCTTACTCCGGGAAAACAGATTCCTTTTAAAGGAATAATTTTATCACCCGAAATTCACATTATAATTTTTTTATTAATCAGAATTAACTTTATAAGATGGCACTATTTATTGTTAAAATCCATATTTTTTTACATTTACAGAAATGATTCGATTTCCTGATTCAGTATTTTTGAATTTTGTTTTAATATTGTATTTTCCTTAATTTTTTCATTCGAAATAGTGAACATATATTAAATTATTTTTCATATGTGGCTAATTGATTTTATGTTCTATTTAGTTACTGTCATTAAAAGATGTGATAGAGATTTGCTAATTACATTTCATTACTATATTGAGAAACTCTCACAATTTAAAAAAAATGTTTAACAGACGGCATTGTTGAAAGAAGTCATTCAGATGAAATGCAAATTATTCAAAAGTAAAATGAGTTTTATTATTTTTCACAGAGAAAAATCCCAAAAATTAAATGTATATAAACATAAATAAGTAATAAGCCAATAATTTTGAGTTCTTTTAAATTTCGAAACAGTTATCAGAACGCTGTTAATGGACACTCTTGTCAAACCAAGTCTTTGTATGAATTGGTAACGACAACAACAACAACAACAACAAAAAAAAAAAAAGCTCCACTCGACTTATACGAATAATTAAATAATGCCGCCAAGGTAAACTTTGTTTTTAAATTCAATTTTAATAAACTCAGTACATTTACAAACATAAATTTCAGTACAATATTAAATGCAGTTTTCTTACAGCATTTGTGATGGAAAATGAAAGAATTTTAATTAACTCTAATTACTGAATGGAACGAGAATAGTTTGGATATTATCGCCATTTTGTTTCTTATCGGACAAACGTCATTGTGCTGTCTGGAAAATGTTCGCTAGACAACTGTCGTTTGATGACCTAGAAATCGCCTCGATTCTTTTATTCATTATTGTTAATGAGAGTTCATTTCTCGATAACTTTTTTTCTTCTTTCTTTTCTTTTCGAGAGTGTAAATATCATTTTCTGTCGCATGCAATTTCTCCGAGGTCATAATTTAAATGCAAGATTAATTCTAATGATTATTAAGCACACACACAACGTATTCATTTAGAACCTTTTTGAAGACATGAAATGGATAAACAACATTCTTGATTTTTCTATCTCGTTCACATTACTGATGCCTTGTGTGTTTGCTAATACGCATTTATTAAGATTTGTGCCAACCATTTCGGATTGACATACTTTGAAACGCTTCTTCCCTGTATCCGTTTGTGATACGTGTTTCAAAATTTTGTTGCACGAGGTTTGGACCATATTAAAGCCAGCTCTACTCTTTATTTCTAATAATGTTCGGGAAGTGAAGTTCGTTACAAAATTTTACTTCAAAAGAAGAATTATTTTAAAAGATTTATAATAATAATCCACATACTATGGTATTATTTGATTTGTATTCGTGTGGGAAAAAGAATACGTAATTGTTTTTCTCGTGTTTCTCTCTTGTTTAGTTGAAGACGCGAGTTAATTACCCTCCCCCTTTTTTTATGCATTTATTTTTGCTTATTGTTAGACAGAAAATAAATAGCTTAAAGATTTTCCCGTTAATGAATCAATATTCTGAGTAGCGGAGTGGAGGAGTTTCAAATCTAAAGCAATCGACACTTTATACTGGAATTTTTTAGTTTCAGAATCCTATTTCCGTAACTTTAAAAACCATTTCCCAGCTCTTCAATGTCATACACTCGGGAAGAACTGGATCGTGAAATAAAAAATAATACATATTTGCCACTAAACAAGTCTTAAAAGAGTTTCATAAGAAGAATGACATGTGGAAAGTTCAGATATCATTGAAATTTCTGTAGATTCTATGAATATACCATTTCTAAGTCCAAGAGAAAATTCCACTAATACTCCAATATAATATCCCCAAATGATACTCCATTAAATAATATTCATTTAATAATCCTCAAAAACTCAAAGGATACTCAACTATTCGGCTCATTCTGGATCTCAAAAAGGGTAGGTCACAAAATTTGGAGAAAAAATGGCATTTTGTTCCATAAAAGTACACACATTTGCTTAAAAATGAATAGAAACTAAGGGGGGGGGGATAAAAGATTAATTTATGTAATAATATTTTCTTCCACTTAGGACATAGGTTCCCAAAGTGATCTATAGGAACCCCCAGGGGCCCATTCCGATATGTAAAGAGTCCATGTCAAAGAAAGAAAAACTTGGAAGAGCATGAGATGTAAAAAGGAGTCCGCGAGACAATCCCGTTTAAGCAGGTTATCACCAAAATTTAGGCGTTCTGTAAAAGCCAAAACACTCAACACAGATTTTACTTTTCACATATGTACATAATATTGACCAAAATAAAAAAAAAATCATATAAATGGTAAATAGCACTTTGTATTCACAGCGGTAACCTAGGGATCATGGTCACGAATTCACAGCTAGTGCTGTTTCAGTCGAATCGTGGGTTTGAGCCCTATGCTACGAAAGAATCACCGTGTAGTGGAACTGATCCACGTTAAATCTGTCACAATTCCATGACCTTCCTCGGCGTGGTGTGAATGTTTAGAGAGGGTGGTGCCAACTCAGGTATCCTTGTCACTTGACAGAGACTCAGAATGGACTAAAAATTATCAGGTGCACATCGTCAGCAGTCTTTGTTTGCTTCTAATACGATTTTAATAAAAAACAATCAGTTAATGCGTTCACAGTACACATAGCTTGTAAAAATACATTTTATACCTGTGGCAACGCCTGTCCAGGCATGTACCAGAGTTTTGCAACGACGGCGCTGACTTTTAACAGTTGCACCTGCACGGACTTGTTTAATTCGTTAATTATAAATACTACTGTCAGAAACAAAGATTTAGTTTGTTTTCTGAATTTTGAAAAGAAAAGGGATAAGGAAATATTTTTAAAAATGTAAATAAGTACTTAGGTACATATAAGTTTAAGTTAATCAAAATTATCTTCTTTAAAGTTTGAGAAAAGTAAGTAAATTTATTTGTTTATTTTTTAAATTTTTTTATATTTGTAGTTCTTCGGTTATGTAGAAACTCTGTAGATATGCCGAGTGTCATGTTATTTCTAAAATTTAAAGCGGATGCGTTTAGAAATAACAACCAAGGTAGCGTTGTGAATTGTTTATATTTTGTGGCAAACAAAGTATTCCTTTTAAAAAACCGATGAAATATTTTGCATATTATAACAAGTGCAACCGAATTACGGAAGAGACTTCAGAGATGCGGAGCACAGTATGTTTGCTTCGACGTCAAAAAGAGATGATGGTTTGAATGTGTCTTACACTATCACATTACTTATAACAAAATCAGGAAAGCAGCTCATAATCAGATGGAAATAAAATTTGTCACCCATTGAAGATGTTTTACAAATTATTCTACACAAACTTTCGTATGATATACTAAAAAAAAATTCTTTTGAACAACAACACAGTTTAAACATATATTGATAAAACGAGTGATGTTGAAAGTTTTTTGTGTAATTATCTGCAAACGATTCTCTTCTCCAAACAATTAGACAGGTCAGTCTTACCTGGTAATGAAGCACTATTCATTATTCTCGATATTATATACCGATAAACATATATTCGCCATGTTATGGATCAAGAAACCCATGAAATACTGCGCTTCACGTGATCTTTGACAACAAATACAAAAGGCAAAGAAATATTCAAAGTTTTGAGAGATTATTTCATAGAGAAAGCAGTCATTTTATCAAATATAACTTCAGCAGCAGCAGATGGGGCATTTGCCATGTTTGAGTTCTATTGATGATTTATAAGCCATTTAAAACAAAAGGTAGTTAGGGAGTTTGCAATTCATTGTGTCACCCATCGACAACAATTAGTTGCTAAAAATCTGAATAGCAGATTTCAAAAATCTCTTCTATTCGTCCTAAACTCGCAAAAAAAAAAAAAAAAAAAAAAAAAAATCGGAGTAATGCGTTGAATTCTAGGTTATTTGCGCACTTGTGTGAAGAAAATGACAACTTTCATCGAGTATTCCTTCGCGTTAAAGTACACTGTCTGTCAAAAGACTTTTGTTCGACAAGACGTTTTTATTTTTTGAGAGTGTTTTATAGTTTTTGGATGCTGAAGATCCCATTTTAAAGAAAATTTAATCAAATGGAAGCCTGGCATTGCTTTTTTAAAATAGATTTTCGTGCTAAATTTAATGAGGTTAACTTGCAGTTACAAGATGATAATCTACATGTGCTTAAGATGCAGTTAAGAAAGGGATATCAGCAATGGCTTCAGAGAGACATTGGGGATTATCGATTATCGCGCATTATGGACTATAGTAAGAAAGTTTTTGATAACTCTTCCATCTTTTATGCCTCGTGGAAAGGGAATTCCCCTCAAATGCAAATCTTTTGACAAAAAAAAATCAGATTAGAAATCACTCTGCCCGAAAAGATTTAAGATTAACCCTGTCTAATTTCAAGCCAAATATAAAAATTTGCTGTTAAAAGTTCACCTTTTCCAATAAATGCATTCATTTTTTCTGTACTTATTTTATGTAAGAACGTTACTAGATTTGCATATTTTTTCGTTCATTTTTTAGTATGCTTCATGAAGCCTTCTTGAATAAGCCACTGTTCCCGACAAAAGTTTTCTTAAAATTATCTCATCTATTAAGAATATTCAAGTCCATCCAAAAGCGTAACAATCGGTGCATTTGAAAGGTCAACATTTCAAAAGTACGTCGCAGAATGTCCGTCAAAACATTCCACTGACCCTCAGACCTCGAAACCCTCATTTTGGGCACAGCCCATCTTAGCAGGAATAAACACACTCGTTTACTGTGCTGCGAAGAGGACATGAGAGGAAGAAAAGCGCCGTTTCACGCCCTGCAAACAATGGCCCCACGCCCTGTCAGAGGGCGTGACCTTGAAGGAAGGACTGCCCTACCCCTCTTTCCCGTGGTAAAAGTTTTTCTCAAGGAGAGTTTACTTAGCATAGAATTCGTGATGTTCTAGTCACGATATAGCCCGTTTCAAAATAAAGTTTATTTTTGGTTCTCACGAGAACTTTTATGAGCGATACCCTTTGATCACAGTTTTTGTTTCGAGATTACCTAATAAATTTTTCTGATGAATATGTGAGCTGTAAGTTTGAAAAGATCGTATAAACAGACTCGGAGAGCTTCAATTATGCTGTCAAACAATGCCTGTTAAAAAGATAAAATTTTGAACATTTTATGCAAAATATGTTCAAGCACGGACCCTTGTTTTTAATATCAACGCCCTTGGAAGATAGTCGATACTTTAATACTGAGGAGGACAACCGGTGGTCAGAAAAAAAATCTGCACATTATTTTCCTTTCTTTATGTTATATTAATAACAAAACAAGAATAATATTCTAAGAGATATCTATACAGAACGCAATGTCCAACTTAAATACTGCACCAAATTTAATGGAGTATACTAGAGAAAGAAAACGTAAGAGAGGCACAATAACATTAAAGTGGCACCAGAATTGCTTAGACAGAATCGGTATTCGCTTTCGAGAATACCGATTCCCATCTTCCGATGGTTTAATTTTTTTTTCCGGATCTCCTTTCAGTTAGTATGATATACAAAGATGGTTCAAAAAGTATATGTTTCTGAAGACAGACGGTTTTGCTAAAGCATTTTAGTGTTACTATTCTGTGTTACTACCTGTCACATGGCACCAAAAGAAATATTCATAGATTACTCTTACGTTGGCAATCATTTACTCCCAAATCAAAATTTGATGCTGCGAAGGGTTGTCGCCATTTTGTGTCACGTCTTCGATGAGATCTGGATTCATTATGATGCATCGAAAGCAACCATCAATACAATGGTTTGCTTACGGCTAACATGTTGCAAAGGAGGAAAAATGATGGAGACAATTAATTAAGATGTAAAGGACATTCTACTCATGGACTTCTTAGAAAAAGGGAAAATAATCATTGAGCAATATTTCAGTTAATTAACCCCATCCGTTTTTCCATTTCTAGTAACCATTCTTAATACTGGTTCTTTTTGAACCGCACTCGTTCGTAAAATCCATCGCGAGTGTGAAAATCTAGATACCGGCTCTGGTGTCCTCTTCGTCTCTCGATAGTGGTTCGTAATGACGAAACGTATATGATTATGGTTAGCCGATCTTAAATCGGACGTAGAAATCAGCCGGAAAACGTTCAATAAACGATCAATTCTTGTTTGGTTTTAGCAGATAATAGACAACGGTTAGATAAGTCAATAATAGACGATGGTGGGAAAAGTAAATAAATATTTTTCATTATTAATGTAAAAGATACTATAACTGACGATAAAATTAACAATATCAATATTTATATTTCATTTAACCGTGAGCTGATCAATGAATCAGTCACCCCGGTCCTCGTCAGGCACCACTAGGAAGAGCATCAGAACTGGAGAGAAAAACTGAAAGAACAAGAAAATAGAATGTGAATCGCTTGAAATATGGATTTATTCAAAAAGACGGAGAACAGGAACCCTGGGTGCTGTGTGTTCGGAGAGTTAATCCGCCGATGAAGCATAACCCTTTCGATACTCGGAAGACACCCAGATTTTGCTATAAAAATTTCCTCGGAAATATGCAGGAAACACGCTAAAGTATTTTCAAGGAATGCGCGCGAGGAATATGCAAAAGTAAATAATTATTTATCAAAAATAAACTTGATTATAAATAAATATATTATTTGAGTATTTTTCTCACCAAGTAAAGGCAAATTCTGATATTGTTATCTTATAAATATGTCTATCTTTCCTTTAAAAAAATCACACGAGAGGTCCATGAAACTTGATACTGTGAATATAGAGGCGCGTGAGGTCCATAAATCTAATGACATCTACTCTAAGCTCCAACTACACTAATAGGTAAAAACTATTCCAGAATCAACAATAAAATCGATAAATTATAAAGATAGATATAAATCATAATAAAATAAAAGTTATTAAGTTTTGAAATTTTTGTATGCTGTCATGAAGAATTAAAGAAAAACCTTTTTAATAGATATTATTTCAAAATATCATTACTAATAACGGCACAATCTGGCCGTGAACTGATTGATTCTTTTATTGACGTCACTCTTAGAAGTAATATGAGGGCTATCGGCCTCAAAATTTTTCATTTTAAATTACAGTCAAGTGACGAGGACGATGCCTGATCTATCTATTCTCCATAATTTCACACCATCCAACGTGAGGACTTCCAGACATGACAGATTCAACGTGCATCAGCCCCGGTGCAGCATGGAATCAGGAATCGAACCCATAACTTGACGGAAGCAATTCCGACTATGTACTCGCAACCATGACCATAATCTGCCCGTGAAAAAGATATGTTCTACTGAATCCTGGAAACTGCAGAAAAGTTCCGAGGTCAAATTAAATTAAAATTAATTACACTAAAAATTAAACTAAATCAAATTTGAAAAAAAAAAAAAAAAAGACGTAACTGGTTAATTTGTTCAATGGGATTCATTATTTTGATATCTTTTATTTAAAGAAGTACAAAATAATTTAGTATCCTTCGTAAAAATAAGGGTTGTGCTTTTAAAATCGCTTGGAAACGATAGTAACATTTTTGCCAAACGGTTTTTTAATCGCAAAATATTCAACAGAAAGGGGAAAACTGTACAGTTAAATCACGTACTTTCTCTCCATTTACATGTTTTTCTACTTTTTCTCTCTGTCGTTTCTGAATTCACCGGTCGCTGTAAATCGCAACTTCCACGATCGCATAAAAAAGTACTGTTAAGCGTAATAGACAGAGAGAGATAACTGTAATTGTTCGCGCACGCTTCTGTTCAAAAACCAGAATAATGTCGCGATAAAGCGGAAAAAGAACAACTTAGCCACGAACGGCAACAATCTTAGTTAAGACAATTTTAATGAAAGGAATTTGTAACAGGAAAAAAAAAAAAAAAAAAAAGGTATTAAAAATGCGTAAACCGGAGTGTGCAGCCAAAGACCGAGATTAATTCTTCCGAGTTTTGCAAAATCATGTTTAAATTTCAAAATTTAACTTGATAAGTTAAACCATTGTCAGAAAAAGAAAATAAAGACTGATTGGTTTCTATAAATTTCGCACTAGAAGGCTACGAGGGCTAATGGCGACGGACCTCATAATTTTGAAACTCGGTCAAGTGACGAGGACGACACCTGAGCTGGCATCCCCCTATCCTAATTTCCCCACCACGCCAACAGAAAGACTATTTTGATCCTGGACAGATTTAACGTGTATCAGCCCCGGCTACACGGCGGGTCTTTAGTGGCATCAGGACTCAACGAAAACCACCGACCGTGAGTTTGCAACCATGACTTCTAGGCTACCGCAGCCAAAAAAGAAAGAATAAATTGTTATGTGCAAAACTTTGCAAAGAGCAGATTTAGCCACCAAACCTAACTTTAAAAAAATATTATACAAATCTTCCATACAAAGGTTTGTGATAACTAAATACACATTCATTCCATACAATTCATACATTCCATACAATTCATACATTCCATACAATTTAAATTTTATTTTAAAACTTTTTGTAGAAAAATTGTGTCCATTGTAGTATTTGTATGTGTAGTTTAATGTTTTGCATTGGTACAGTTTCAAAGTCGGATTTGTGTCGTCGACGCTACATGTTGGATTCTAAAAAGTTTCTTATATAATCGTAATATCATCACCCGTAAAATAACTATCTTGAATGATTATCTAAAAACTCTAAAATAATTCGATTATTTCCGTGTATATTGATACATTTTTTTTTTATTCCATTGCCATTTTCTTAAGCATTACAGACAAAAACTTTTACAAAAAAAAAAATATGCTAACTTTTGATAACAAAGAGAATAAAACAAGCGATTATTCTATAAAAATTAAATTATTCAATTAAATATTAGAATTAAAACAAACGGTAAAATATTGAAGAAGACAAAAATATTCGTTTCAGATATTAAAAATAAAGCTAACGATAAATCATTCAATTGGATATATATTTGAAGCTAAGCATAATTGTTACTGCCTTAAAATGAAAATAAAATAACTGTAAGTATTAATCCAATCTTTTATATTACATTAATATTTCATTAAGTCGGCTACAATTCAAACTGAAAATATTCTGAATCGGTTGGAAGAAATCAGATTTGTTTAAACAAGTCACGTGTATTTCATATTTTATTTTGAAAAGTAATCATGGACGACATTTTGTGGTTGTACGAAAAGAAAAGCTCATTCGGTTGCTAACAAATTTTTAATGTTAAAATGTCATTCTCTCCAAAAATTCGTCGATATCAATATATTTATGCCAAGATTAATAAGGTGGATGGAAAATTATAATGTTATGATGAACAATTTCTCACTGATAGTAGTAAAAAAGATATAAAAAATGTGATATGATTTAAATTACTCTGAAATTCTCAATTTAAAATACACCAATATTTAATTGTAATGAAATTTTTTTATCAAAGAGATAGTCTGGTTTGATGATCTGGTCTATTTCTAACTAGTATAATTACAAGAATTTTGTTTGCGCGTGTGATTAAAAGAGAAAAGCATAGTTATACTAGTGTTTTAAGATATCAAGAAATCAAATTTTTTAAAAAAGAACCAGGCTTATTTTTTCTTCAAAGATACAAAACAAAATAAGAAATTTTGCTCATATTATTTTCGAATCTGCGATGACACTACCTTGCAACGTTACTCTTTTAAAAGAAAAGAGACATTTACAGAGATTTTTTTGGATACGAATTTGGCTACAGAATGACTGCTCCCGTTAATGTCAGAATTTTGTAGGTATCTCAATTAAAGAAAAAGCTCTTTCTCTCTACAGATTTTCCCTAAATTTCTTCTTTGACGTCAAACTTGGCCTAAACAACTACAAATATGGAGAAATATGAAGTTTGAGCGAATCTGTTGGGAAATGGCCTTTATCTGCTGAGCGAATCTGCCGGAAGCTGTCGGAGTCTGCTCTTTTGAAGTGCAGAATATTACTTTAGAGATATGCCCACAGTATGACTAGTTATATATCTATGTTGCTGATCTTAACAAGTGCTGTATTTGATCCTGATGTGTCGCTAATATGTATAAATATTTTTACCTGTGCTTAGCCATTTCCTAAATATTTGGAAATAAAGCATCATTTGCCATAATCTTCTGTATTGGACTGTATTCACCGTTCTCTCACTGGACGAAAATTTTTGTGACAATCATTATTGCAATTTTTCCAAGTCTATTGTAGCTTCATAAAAATTTCGTATTTAAAGAAAAAGAACAACGCGCTATTTAAATGAATTAGGAAAAATATTCGTTTATAGATAACTTTTTATTACCATTGTCCTATTTTCCACCCATCAGTCAAACAATGTAAATTATAAATACTGTTTGACAATCTATTGATTCAACTTTCAATATGTTTAGTAAATCACATTTTCATAAAAAAATATTACACCTTTTATTGAAATTTAAATATTATAAGAAATTCTGGATTATCAAATAAATTTTTGAAAAATTTTAAATTACATTTGTCAAAATATTAATTACGAATTATAACGTGCATCAGTCCCGGCTACACGGCGGGTCTTTAGCGGCCAAGGATCACACCCGTGACTGAATGAAAACCGCCGGCCACGTAGAAGTGTCAGATTAGTCCAGAAAAAAAAAATGGCACGCATGATAATAGTTGGATTTTTTTTGGTATAAAGTATTGGGAAAAAAATATTCCTTTTGATTTAGAATAATATAAAATTCCAGCAAAAAAGAGAAAAATTATACATAATTTACTCAAAAACAATTAACATATGGAAGTAATTTACATGTAGATCCTGTAATTTAAAGTGAAATCACTTTAACAAGTAACAGACTTAATTAGCAAATTTGTAAATGTACTAATAGGCTAATTTAAGGAGCAATTTCGATGTTACAGTTCGATTAACAGCTATTTTTTTGTCCAAACATTTGACTGAAAACTCAGAATAACAGCTATTTGTCTTCACGCAGACGATACTAGATTTTTTTTTGTTATTCTTTTTTATTCGTTGCTATTATATAGATCGAATAACTGCCAATGGGAAAAGCAAAGATGGCAGCCATTACAACCGTCAAACATTTCCTCATACAAATGATTGTTCACGCTTGAAGCATCGAAGACGACCGTTTAATGGCAACAGGGAGAGGAAAAAAAATTCGATTTCTCTGGAGAATACGTTAGAATTGTTTATTCTTTTCCTCATGTTCTACGACGCGTTCGTGTTCGTAATGTTTCACGACTCTGCTTTGTTCTTAATTTTAGGCTTACGAGAGCAAGGCTTTCTCTGCGAATAGGTTTCTTAACCTTCTCCCTTTTTATTCTTAAAAAAAGTAGGTGACGGTTAACAATAAAGTGTCAATAATTAATATTTATTTGTCTGGCAGCCTTGATGGCAAACAAAAAATGTCGATAATTGAATTGGTTATATATATGAAAAGAGGTTTAACCAATCCATCCATCATTATAAAAACTATCAAGAGAATTAAAAAAAAAATTGATTCCTTCTAAAGATCGTATTTTTTCGAAGGCGGGAAAAATGTAAACAATGAATAATGGCGATCACGTGATGTTATTACTGTATGATTGTGTTACTGTAATTTTGATAATATTATGTTTAGAGAGATGTAATTTTGTTCTAAGAAATGGTTGAATGATGTCTTTAATCATAGTTTCAAGCATCAAAATATTCCTATTTGTTAATTTTTTATGGTATTCACTATTGTACAAGGTGAAATATATGTTATCGTTGTGAAAATATTAAACTTGTGAAATTTATTTTCTGATAATTTATTACGGAACTGACTTGACAGGTTTTTTTTTTTAATCTCTGAAAAATATAATGTTATTAAAATGAAACTTATTTAGTTTATTGGATCTGTATAGTTGTGCGTTAATTTTAAAATAAAATATTTAATTTCCTCTGATGCTTCAAGATATATTGATCTATTCTAATTGTTTATTGGTAGAGATTCCCTAATTTTTAATTTGTTAAAATTCATGTAAACTGAGAAAGTTTGTTCACATATAAGTGGCGATTCAAAAAGGATTGGACATTTTATAACTCTATTTAGCAATAATTCATAAATGTTCTAGCAGGCCCAATGATATAATAGTAAACAAATGTCGTCATTAAAAACGTATTTAAAAATTCTCGTCATTTTTGCGCGTCGATGAGATTGAAGTTGTACTTATCTGAGTACAAATTAGCAAAAGGAATGTTAAATAAATCTAGCAACGAATTTCTTTTATTGCTTTCTTAGGCAGTTTTTAAAAATTACAGTCATGTGATTTCTCTAAGTTAATATCACTCATAGTAGAATAGGCCATTAGTAAATGAATGGATTGATTGTTCATTAACGTCGTGTTTAAAAACAACACGGGGTATACCGGGGACGGACCTCATCATTTTTACTATCGGTAACTGACACCTGATCCTTCTTCTAAATTCCACACCACACCATCGGGAAGACACTTAGCTTTGATTGATTTAACGTACATAACTTTAACAAAACTTTTACAAAAAAGGAATTTTCCCGAAAACTCATCCGTATCTACTCGCAAAGACGGGCCGCGGTAGCCTAGTGGTCAAGGTCGTAGACTCGCGACCGGCGCTTTTCGTTCAGTCGCGGCGTGGCGTGGATGTTAGGAGATGGGGGTATCGTCCTCATCACTTGACCGTGGTTCAAAATTACTAAGTTCGTCGCCAATAGCCCTCGTGTTGCTTCTAGTGCTACAGTAATAAAAACTAAACATCAATTCCTCTAGACGGCAGTACTTTAGTGGTATCAGGACTTGAATTCACGATTCGACGGAAACAACGTCGACAGCGAGCTCGCGAACATGACTACTCGGCTATTACCGTTGCGTAACTTAAGCGGATCATTTGTATACGAACGGAAGGTTGTGTTAAGAGTATCTCTTGTCCAATATCACTGCAATATTTCGTCGATTAATGAATGACTTTTAAATTTAAACTAAGAATTGCTGTTTTCCGTGATTAAGAATTTTCTGTTTCTTTCTCTAAACATGTCTCCCGACTCCACTTCCCTTCACATTTTATTTACCAATACATCGATCCTCGAGGGATTACTTTTTTCGAAACAGTGAAATCGTGCGTGCTTCATTTCTCTACCTCGATGTCAACACTAGCCAGAGGGCAGTGGTAGCGGTATGCTTGACCCCGAAAGTGATCAGACCCAGCGACCTCCATCAGACGAGCTCGTTTTATCCTATATCTGATCAAACTGGACATAGCTACTCTTGAATAATTTCGTCATCTAAAAGAAGAAATATTTTCCCGAAAGACAATGTCGTTCTATCACGGAAAGAAACTTAGTCCCACCAAAGACAGATTATTCTGCCAATTGGATGGACAACATAAATCAAGATACATTTCACTCTTTGACCCTTTTTTCTAGCATCTGATTTGAATGTTAAATAAGTCCAACCTAATAGTGTAGGAAAGATTTCATGAATTTAAGTCTGCGGCATAGTCAAGAAGTATGTCTCTCTAAAGGCCTTTCAACTTCCCCTTCTCAGAATTTTAAAGAAAGTTTTGATTGTGATTGATTGCTTATCAACGCGTTGTTGAGAAGCAACACGAGGGCTAGTGGCGACGAACCTCGTAATTTTGAACATCGACCAAGTGACGAAGACGACACTTGGCACCTCTCCCTCCGAGCTTTCACACCAACGGAGCCTTAACAGATTTAACATGCATCAGCCCCGCTACTCGGCGAGTCTTTAGTGGCATCCGGACTCGAACCCACAATTCGAAGAAAACACCAGCTGCGAGTCCGCAACTATGACAACTAGGCTACCGCCACCCATAAAGAAAGTTTTGAAAGCAGAAACCTTGGAAATTCTTTTCACGAGCATTGGAGTAACTACACATTTTTTAAACAAAATTTTAATAGTATTATTTTTAAAAAGCTGCATGAAACTAAATTTCTTCTGCATATTTACTTGATCAAAACCAAAATTTGAATTTCTTTTCATATAATCATTTTTTTTCTTGTATTCTATGTGTGTGTACAATGGCATTACTCATTATTTATAAATTTTCCACAATTGAAATTTTATGTTATTCATGTTATAAATATGTTACAGTTACTCCATCGGAATTAATATGATGTATTTGAAATATAATTCATTTTATGTACCATAATAATCATAATAATTTGTTAATAATTGATGATATTATTTATTTTAGTGTTTCATTTTTGGCAGTCTTAATTCTTTTTTTAAAAAAAAAAAACACATTGAATTTGTTTCTAGACGAGCTAAAAGATCGAAAACCAAGATGTAAAAAAAAAATGTCATTCAACCGGTTGCCACATGGTTATAGATTTAAAATAATTGCAATGGCAAAAATAAATGGTAAAATCAGGATATTTATTTGAAAATAGGTTATAAAAACCGGAAGCAAATTATACATCTCATTGGGTAAATATTCTACGCATGATTTGTATTATAACGTCTGGTGTATTACAGTCATCTATTATTTTAGGAGTACGTAACATCTGAAATACGTTTCAATGGTTTTTTTTCTTTTGCATACACCGATTTCAGCTTTGATGAGCTTAAATAGTATATTTCATTAAAAACGATTAATAATATTTGGTCTCATTTTATCTGTTTTATATAATTCCTTTTACAAATCAATTCAAAAATTAATTTAATTTCGAATCACTCTAATTATGGAAGTATCTAATCATAAATTTCACGGAACAATAGTTTTTAATAATGGTTCGATCTTTTTTAAAATAAATTTTGAATGTTTTTCTCATGGCTGGAAAGTTAAACAGCGAAAAAAAAATATGTTTGATTTATATGGATGCGAAATACTATAGAATAAATTGTTCATAACCACATGTAAAATGTTTGCATTTAAGCGGGGAAAAAAAAAACAACCATCGAAAAATGTGATGTTGCATATAAAATATTTATGTTATGTAAATTCTAACACATTGCTTCGTTAATTTTGAATAAAGGTGGTAATAGAGATCAAGTAATCTATGATAATTCTAATGGAAAGATACATTGTTCGTCTTTTTACTTCAAAAAATTTTCCGCTTTGTTAAGTCCCTTTATTGAACAAATTACAAAATTCTAATTCGTAAAACAAGCTTTGTTTTATGATAACGTAATTGAGTTTATATGTGTACGCTTTATTTTAAATTTTTGTCAAAGTATTTTTGATTTTTTAAATTAATTGAGATTTTTTTTTTATTATTATATAGACATAACTAATTATGACATTAAAGCAGAAAATAATAAAATTTTCTTTTAGAAGAAAATGCATGCGTGGTAGCACAAAATTAAAACAATTTTTTATATCCTAACTTTATTTTTCAAAGTGTAAAAAAAAATATTTTTGAAATATGAGAATGCGCAAAAATAATTTCTCAAAGCACATTTAAATTGTTTGTTGTAAAAAAAAAACACTAAATCTGAAAAAAGCTGAGGATAAAAATCGTTCTAAAAATTTATACAAAATTGTATTGCTTACAAAAAAAATTACTCAATATATTTTGAAGCACGTCCACCAATTTGAGTGAAGAAAAGAGCTCTCCATCTCTCTCTAATAGTTAAAATTGAAGTGATTGGCTAAGACCGTTTGCAACAGTTATTCGAAAATTCGCCCATGCGCAAGCGTTGAAAGATTCAACGAGCCAAGACCCAGACATATATTGAACAGCAATTACGGTTGTTACAAGCGAAAGTGGGTTTTACAGACACTCCCACATTCGCTCCGAGGAAAAGAAAAAAAATTTTTTTTCCAACTCCCCGATCATTATCTTAGGCTTTGCAACAGGTTTACGATTTCTCAATGCGGCAACAGCTATTTTTCAAGAAGATCATCCAAATTCTTTTTTTTTTTTTTTTTCCAACGCAAAACTTAGCGATTAAAATGAGATTTAGTTTTGCTTTGGTAATTCCTCCATCCCCCTGTTAGCATCGGTTTATGCCTTCATTAAGACATGCAACAAAAAATAATAAGACAAAGAAAAGCAGAGAAAAGAGTAAGATAAAAAATATTTTATTAGAAAACTGTTTTGATCTTGTGAGTGATTAGTTACACTTTCCTTCTAACGCTTCTGGCAACACAATTGAACTTTGACTTGAGAAATTCAACTTTGGTAATTCAGTAAATCTCGATTGCAACATTTATTGATAATCGTTCAATTAAAGCTTACACGTAGCAATTACTTTTCCTTTCCTGTAATGACCAGCTGATGTAATTCTAATGAATTATCTGTTTTTACGCGTTCAACTAACTGTTCAAATTGTTTTGTAGTTTTTTTCCCTTTAAAAAGGAGCCTCTGGTGGGAAATTGTGTAGTTGTATAACTTTTTTCTTATTTCGCATAGTTGTACGAATTCGCAATATCAAATCCTCGAACAAACAAACTCTTTATTTTTTTACTTATATATTACATAGATTTTTGTATTTAAAAGTTATATATATTTACAATTTCTCAAAGAAGAAATTATTACTTTAAAAATTGAATCGTTGGTTCCCAGTAATGACACAAGTAACATGCTGTTCGATTTACAATGAAGCAAAAAAAAAAAGTGACAAAGCTACGAAAGAAAATTTAAAAATATATTCATTGCAGAATTTGTGGTATTCCTCTATTTCGTGGGGTCGCGGTAGCCTAGTGGTCAAGGTCGTGGATAGCGGCTGGCGGTTTTCGTTCAGTCGCGGGTTCGATCCTTGGCCACCAAAGACCCGCCGTGTAGCCGGGGCTGATGCACGTTAAATCTGTTCGGGGCCCAAAGTCCTCCCGTTGGCGTGGTGTGGATGTTAGGAGAGGGGGGTGCCAGCTCAGGTGTCGTCCTCGTCACTTGACCGTGGTTCAAAATTACGAGGTCCGTCGCCAATAGCCCTCGTGTTGCTTCTAGTGCGACGTTAATAAAAACTAAACTAAACTAAAACTCCTCTATTTCGTGAATAGTGAAAATAATATCTTTTTAAAAATATGCATATAACTTTTTTTTGTCAGAAACAAATGCATTTGAAAAGAAATAGCATTGAATGATAATAGTTTTTACATGCTTTTAAAATTACTTTTGATAAATTCTGGTATATAAGTTTATAGAATTAAATAATGAAATACTTTAAGAGAGTTGCAATAATTATGAATGCGTTTGTAACGGAATTATTTTTAGCTAAGACGAGATAATTTTAAAATTTTATCGTTTAAAGACCACACTTAATTGATAGTTTACTCAGTAAATGTGATTAGAAGTTCTAATATTAATCGCAATAAAACGAACGGAACTTATTAATGTATTACATAAAAATGAAGTGATGTTATTTGTTTTCAGAAGGGTTTTTGATAACAAACCGAGCTACAAAAAATATTTTTTTCTGCAAGAAATTTTATTAAATAAAAATAAATAATTATTTGTCAGATCTACCAAACTAATATTGTATCAAAACTATAGAATTGTAAAAACTTAATTAAAAAAATTCCATTCAATCTCTATTGTTATAGAAAATTCGCTTCTCGATCAAAATATTCTTTATAGTCGATTTCATTCCTTTCTTATGAAAGCAAAAATTTTCTGAATCTCTCGAATATTTCACTACCAGTCGGTTTCGCAAAAACTTCACAAGGTCAAATTGCGCCAAAACCAGAGCCATTTTGCGAAAAACAATGCATCAAAAATGGCGGAAAAGGAAAAAAAGAATTCCACCGGCCATTTTGGGCACGGAAATTCAGCTTCGAAAATTCAGTCTCATCAGTTCTGCTGCTGGAGCAAGGAGTGATCAATTATCCTTTATCCAATCCCAAGGGATTACAACGAAATTCGGTGATTTTTTTTTTTTTTTTTTTTTTTGAACAAGCGCCTCGTGGCTTTGAACCTTAGCGTGTGTAAGAATGGAGTGGATTATGCGGAAATAATTCTTTTTTTCTCCTTACAAATTAAATTCGGTATTTCTGCCTTCCGGTGGCAGCATGCGTGGTTGCGCATTTAAATGGAATTGTTGAATTAGCTACGTCCAACTAACTAATTCGTGACAATGCTTGGGTACAATGATGGAATAGAAATGCATTGCAATTGAAATGAATTATTCACGCAGGAGTAATCATTCCTCAATATGCTTATGTAAATGCTTTGCTTTGTAACTAAGAAATAGCACCAAGCAAAACTCGAATTAGTTATGATAATTTTATTTTTAAATTCTTCTGAGGACTTGACATTGACCTTTTGAACCAAATTATTGCAGTCATTTGAGCATTTGAGGTACCGTATTTTTCGGACCCTGAGATGAAACCCCAAATTTATGGGGAGAATTTTAGAAAATAATATTTTATTATCAAGTCTAATAAATTTACCATTTCATCTATAAAAAAAAGGGTATATAAGAAGATTTCAATAATTAAACTGAATAAAATTATTCGAAGATTAATATTTGTTATTGCTTTTAGTAATGCTTAAAGTCTTTTTTTTTTCCATTTTAAACTGATTATTTCCATCTATTTTGTGTTTTTTTTTAAAATTTTTATTTATATCAATTTAAAGAACATGAAAATATTTACTTTTGTTTATCAATCAGAAAAACATACAAAAAATCACCTTTATTTATCGATTAGAAGGACAATTATTTTTACTTTTGCTCTTTAAAGAGTATATTATATTATAATTGTTATGCGGAAAGTTTGGATTTAGTTGCTTTCCCTGCAGAATGACTATTGTCATCAGAAAGATATTTTTACTAACAAAATTCACGTAAATATTCAAGAACGTAATGCTGAATAGGTAGGGGTGACCTTGGAGACATATTTGGCAACAAATTTGGCGAAGAAAACTAGATGCCCTTAGACGGAAGCAGAATTTTCTCGAAGAATCTTTAGATAGTATTTGTATGAGTCACTGTAGTACAACAGTTGGTACATGTAGAAAGAACATACGATTACAGTTAGTACATATAGAGAAAACATATGATCCTGTTGCGATATTGGATTATATTTCGAATTACTATGATTGTGCGAACTTTGTATTAGTGCTATTATGTATATGTTAATTACTTCTTGTTAAAAGGAAATAGTTTATATTCTGTGAATGTTGATTTGCTTTGTAAAAATATGCAAATTTTTGAAATTGTATTCAACCAAGTATAATTTATCGAAATATTTATTAATATACGTTATAATTTTATTAACATATCAGGCTAATAATTAAATTTCTCTAATAGCTTTAATACATTTCGTATTTTAATGTTCCGCTCAGACATACTCCAATTTTAAGTCATTTTTTCTTTGTAAAATGGTGTCCGAAAAATGCGATAAATAATAAAGCTAAATATGAAGTTAAACTAATGAAATAAATATATTATCATTCCCGTTAACTTTTCAAATTTTTTTAAAATTCTGAATAAACTTTCAACAAAATGACTTAATATAGACGATAAAAAGGATTTTCGATTGTGATAAAAAATACTAATAATTCTCAAATACTGAGTGCTGCTTTATAGAAAAACTTTCCTGCGCTCTTTTAAGGAGAAAAAGGCCGAATTACTTAAATTTGTCGCAGCAACAATACTTTTGTAAAATTATTATTACGACATTATTTAAAAATGTGTATATGTTGTCCAATACGGATATAACTGATTTTAAGTATGTGTGTGAGATAAATATCTGCACTAATAGAAAATCACCCCAACATTGTTACAATAACTTGAAATAACGGTTGTTGGGACTGGAAAATAAAAAGATTCACCTTGGGGGTCTACCACCTCAGCCAGTCCCATTTCTAGACTTAGAGTGATAAATTGCCCAAAGGGTGATTTATTTTCGAAAAAATACATAAAAAAATGCATAATATGTGCACCTGTCAACTAGACGTTTCAAAAAGTGAGAAAAAAAAAAGATAACTGATTGATGAGTAGGCTAATAGAAGAAGAGAACAAACTCTAGGGTATCGCGGGAAGCGTCACCCGTGTTTACAACAGATAGTAAACCCTATGGGAAAGAAAAAGGTCATTCGGATATCTCGTGGTCAAATAATGACCTAAAGAAGGTATGTTCCTGAGGAGAAATGTGCGATATTAAAGAGTAACACTGAAAAGAATATAATGAAATTTTGCACTTTTAATGTAACAAAGGCTAATTGGAGCAGCCTTATTCCATAACCGTATGCAGGATAAGAAATTGTTATGAAAATGTAAAGAAAAGAAAAGGATTTTCTAATTAGGAAGTATTGCTACAAAAACATGCTTCTTAATCACTAATGAGTACCTTAAGGTCAATCCTGGTATACGATGATTCCATTATCTCATTTTCGGTAAACAAGGAATGAAACATATCGATGGTCACCCCCTTTGCACTATATTAATCACGCCTTTGCCCCTCTTACAGAAATAAAAATAAGAATTCCTTAACAAGCAAATAAAAATGACTTCACTTACTTACGTTTAGTTTTTGAATTATTTGTTTTAATTAATTTTCTTCCCGGTAAGGTTTATTTATTTATTTTTTTTATCGAGGAGCAGTAGATGTATAGAATCAATATTTCTTAAGAGGTTTAAAAAAATCCCATTAGATATAAAAGTTTACCGAGTATAATTTGGATTTTATTAAATTTAAAGTACACACATTTAAATCTTTTGAAAATTTAGTGTATGAACAAATTTTTAATCAAGTCTCTGAGAAAACATGTATTGCTAATTCTGTAGTTTATTACGTAAATATTGTGATATTGAGTATAAAATATTACTTTGATTTGCATCATAGAATCGTCGATTTGGATATTTAATTTGCTTTGAACCGGACCGTTTCTATATATATCCCAAAATATTATTTTACATATTTAAAGCATATATATGAATCTTCCATTGTTTGAAATATTGTTGGGAAAGTCTTCTATCAGCTCTTTCAGAACACGTGCCGCTTTCTCTTTCACCGCTTCAACGGATTCAAATCCTGTTACTTTTAATGCAGATTTCACCTTAGGAAACACATAGAAGTCGCATGGGTCAAATACGACGAATAAGGCGGAAGGTCTAACACTTGAATGTTATTCTTGGCTAGAAATCTCTTGACAGACAATGCGGTTTAGTTTTTTATTAACGTCGCACTAGAAGCAACACGAGGGTTATTGGCGACGGACCTCGTAATTTTGAATCACGGTCAAGTGACGAGGACGACACCTGAGCTGGCACCCCCCTCTCCTAACATCCACACCACGCCAACGGGAGGACTTTGGGCCCCGAACAGATTTAACGTGCACCAGCCCCAGCTACACGGTGGGTCTTTGGCGGCCAAAGATCGTACCCGCGACTGAACGAAAACCGCCGGCAGTGAGTCCACGACCTTGACCACTTGGCTACCGCGATCCTGATAGACAATGCGGAATGAGCCGGGGCACTGTTTTGGTGGAAAAATTTCCAGTACGGATTCTTTATCAATTGCTACAGTCTCAGTAATCACACGAATACTTAACCGGCGGTCAGATCGAACCAGATTATCAATTTTTTCGATATTATCGTCCGTTTTTGACGTAGAAGGTCGAACTTGGATTGAATAATTTTCAACACCTTCTCGGCCATCTTGAAAACGCTTAAACCACTCAAAAACATGTGCACGCGATAAAAATTCATTGCCAAACACTTCTTTCAATGAATTATAATTATAAAAATTATAAGTTTCAGTTGTGGTTTTCCCAAGTTTCATGTGAAATTGCACAATTCTTAATTCACTTATCATTCTTCCTGCGAAACAACAGCAAACACAAAAAAGAAACAAAAATTCTAATTCGTATGGAGGCTATGGATATATGTATTTGTTTACGGAAAGGAGAGGCACTGCATTCGAAAGAGAAAATTTCACGCTAAACAGCTGTCGGTCGCTGGCTTCTTCTGCAGCAGTATCAGTTTTGTCATTTAATAGCCACACCTCGGAGATATGTAACATTTCTAGGAAAATTGTACGAGGATTTCTCGTAAAATAATAAATTGCAATTTTTAGTATCAAGAAAAGCGTAAAAGGAATTGAATATTCATTTCCACGCCGCGTTTCAAGATAAAAAAATATGGCAGATGTTCCAAACTGTAATAAAAGCAACTAGTTGTGCTAAGTCCATTCCTCTGGCATTCAAAGAACAAGAAAATTACCATACTTGGGGGGAAAGCTAAGAAGAAAACTTTTGTCTAATCCTTACATAATGACCCTTAGCCAGTGCCACAAACAAAAGCAAAAAGGGTGCTGTTCCTGCCCACAGAGTTCATGTTTGTCTCCCCACACCTGGGGTCGAAGTTCTGGCTGGTGTCACTCTCCCTTAAATGGATCAATTCCAGCGCGCCCACACCCACACACAATCGTCTGCAGTACCCCCGGGTCTTCCGAGTGGGCTGCTCGCGAAAGAAAAAAAAGTGGCCTCTGTGAAGGACGGTGTTCCAAAGGGAAAGTAAAGGCTGGAATTCATTGAACAAACTTGGTGAAGAAATTAATAAAGGTTGTGCTCGCTTTAAATTTAATCTCCCCCCCCCCCACACCAAATTGGAGCAACTTTAAGAACGAAAAGCTCCAATGTTAATATTAAGGAATTATATCGAGTCCTTAATTGTGTGCATCCAATCACTGTATAATTTATTCACTTGATTATAAAAGGGCTTCTTAATGTATTGCATTTATGTTAAGAAATAAGTCTCCTGTCACATCTAAAACAACTGGCATCCACATTAGGTCTTTTTTGTTATTTATAACAAGATCTCCTCGAAGTAGGAAAAAATTGTATATTGAAAGGAGAGAAGAAAACATTGCTTCTTTTAGGATTTTTCTCCCTTTGTAGGCACCCAAGGGGCTATTATTTTAGCCAATGACGAAATGGTCACCCGAGCACTTTGCAAAATTTAATTGTTAAAGTTTTTGCGTATACGTTTGATGCCTGATTTCACCAGACACAAACTTAATCTTTCAAAAATACGTTAATAAATTTCTCCTAAACTTTTTTTATCGGGTTGAAACAAAATATACATAAGAATTCATATATTTTATGGCAGCAATGATTGAATTTAGCTTAAAATATACAGTAGTTTCTCCCAAAAAAGGGACACCCACCGGAACAGACATTTTGTCCCTTAAATAGAGGTGTCCTATAATAAGAAGTAAATGCTATTCAAAAGGACCAGGACCAACAGAATCGTCCCTGAAAAAGAGGAGTCTCTACAAGAGGTACTACTGTATTCAATTTAATAATTTATCGTTTACTTTAATTTTAACATCTGAAAAGAATATTATCGTCCACTTCAATATTTTATCAATTGTTTCAATTTTAATGTTTGATTGAATAATTTAATAATTATTAAAAACAATTTGTGCTTTATTTTAATATTGTTTTGTTCGAAATAAACCTACATATTTTGAATGCAGTTAAAAACATTAATAACAAAATTACATATGCGTAAAGTTACAGCTCAAAATATTGTTAATCAAATAGTGAATATAATAATATGACAATTTTAAAATTTAATCACATTTATCAAGGTTTTATTAATGGATTATGAGCTCTCGAACCCTTCAGTGCTCTACCCGGAGAGGCAAACATGTCCAAGCAAAAAGGCGGCTAAGAAACTTCAATGAGATACAAAGAAGACAAAAAGAGCTGAGCAGGAGGAGGAAAAAAAAGTATCTGAAAGTTTGAAACTAATGGGCAGATGACGAAGGGTGAGGTGGTAAATGTGGGGACAGTGACTTTCAACAATAAGTGAAGATGAAATGACGATTTAGTAGAGATGAACAAAAGAAAGGCAATTAGACGAACCTTTTTAAAGTTTAGGGCAAAGAGAAGATCAACCACTTTAATACTTTTTATTTTCTTTATGGATTTTTATTTTTTTTTCTTCTTTTTTTAAGATCATCTTCTTAGTCGAGTAAGATTGACATAGCGAATGTGATATTGTAAAATGAATTTGCTCTCCCGCGTATTGTAACTGGGCGTTTATTAAGGGACTAGAATGAGATGCAATTGAAGAGTGAAATGAAGTGGCTAACCCCTGGAAAGTTTTTTTCATGGAATCTATTTTCAGTTCTTTTGGAAACGTTGTTATCAAAAAGTAAATAGACACGTCAATTAATGAACAGAACGCACGATTATAGACTTTTTAGAGAATTTTGGTAACTGTTTAAAATGCAGCACTCCAAATTGGACTGACATAAAAATGAAATTAAGAATTTTGACGCAAAATGTCTAGCAGTAGTATGAACATTCAAATCAGTTTGGGTACTCATAAATTTCGGAGCGGGTCGAGCTCATTTGAGTTACTCGTGTTTAGTTTTCGTTGTTATCTCGTCTCTTTACCACATCTGTAATATGAATAAGTTGTTGATAAAGAAGAAGTCTATTGCAGCCGAAAGCGAACCTTTAAGCTCAAATTCAGGGAGATCGAAAAGAAAAGTGGTAAGGAAATGTGATTCTGATTACATAGCAGTAGGATTTTAATGGAATGAAGATGAAGATAATTTCAAACCTGAATGGGTTATTTGCAGTGAAATACTTGTCAGTTAAAGGACTCGTCCAAAGCATGCGTGCATTGAGGCAAAGTATCCCGATTTTTTAAAAAATGTCTCATCCCTTGAAAAGAACGATGTTCAAAACATTAAAAACTAAACTTCTGCATTCACCTAGATAAACAAATACAAGATGAAGCTTCATATCTGATTACTCAACGAATTGCAAAAAATGGTAAGACTCACACAATCAGTAAAACTTTAATGCTCTCAGTCATAAAGGATGCAAGTTGAAGTTATATTCGGTGAAAAGATATTAAAGGAATTCGAAACAATATCACTTTCAAATGTCACAGTAGCTTGTAGAATTAATGAAATGTCCAGTGGAAGGAAAATCAAATGGTCCAAAGAATTATCTAAAGTAAATTTTTCTAGCTACAATTGGAAGAAGCAACTGATATATAAGATTTGTCCCAGCTGCTTGTTTTCATACAATACATATGGAACTACACATTTCGTGAAGGTTTGTTATTTTGTTAACCAGTTGTTCAAGGAAATAGAAACACTTATGAATCTATCCAAAAATACATTACTACAACCGAATTTTTATCGCAGTAAATTGACACCGTTCTGGTTATTTGAACAGCCAACCCTTTCAATTTTTTCTCCGAATATTTGAAGACATTTTTTTAATCTCTTTCACATCTTCATACCTTTGTGAGGATGGATGGTAATGGTAGGAATTAAAACCAAGTATCGAAACAATCTGCAATCGTCAAGCTACTTTCGTTTGAAAATAACTTGAATTGACCTGGACTTCATCGCCATCATCAACAGCAATGAAAAATAAGCGCGCCTTTCACATATGCCTTATTAGAAATACTGGTACATTTCCATTTCACCTGCGCAAGTTTCGCCAAGCAGACTTTATTGGCGATAACACTCAGTATACTCATATTCCGTTTGGCAACGGTTGTGTCATATTTGGCGACTTTATAGCCTGCTCCGGTGAAATGGAAAAGTAGCGAAATATTTTTTTTGTAAGATTACAGGGAAAAAAAACTGTAAAATGTAAAGCTTTTTTTTTTTTTTTTTTAAATCTCTGAAACCTCTCTCGGAAAGAACGTGTGCTGTTTGCCTATAAAAAATTCATTGTGTTAAGGAGAAAGTGGGTCGTTACAGATTCGGTTCTTAAAAAGTGGATCGCAATGCTTAAAAGTTTGAGTCCCTTTGTCGCATAGAATGATCTGCATGTCGATCTTTCGTGTACGTACCTCCTGAAGCGACGTTGAGTAGTTGGTGACTTTTGGTGCAGCACGTTACCTGAAATTGCTTAACCAATGTCAGATAGAAGAATCTGAAGGCGAGTCTCTTCTGTACGTATTTCTAAAGCGAAGTTGTGTAGAGGTGACAGATTTGTTTCGAAGAATCACCACACGAACATTACTTGCTTTCACTTGTGCACATCTTGAATTCTCATGTTTCAGCCTTCCACAATGCGACGTTACTAGAGTTGCAGCATAAACTGACGGATTATATTTCACCGGTGACTGTGTTCCGTGCCTCGATGGGTTACCTGCCATTAAAAACTGCCATGGGTAAATTACTTAAATCTGTGTTTTAAAAAAAAACTTTGAGTTGTACTTTATGAATAAATTTACGTCACGTTCTTTAATCAGACATTATGAGGTAAGGAAAACCTGACAATTTACTGACTCCCTATATTGCATTTTTGCACGTGGCTTTCATATACTTTGTAAAAGGTTATAAAATATTTCTCGAAACATCCAACTCTCTGTTGTGTCTGGAAACAATTTAGTTAAGAACTAGGTTTGACATTTAGGTAAGAAATGCAAATAGTAACTGGACGCGTTTAGAAAAACTTTGGTCTCACAGCCAACAAATTTAATCTCTTTAGAAATCCCTAAATTCATTCACACATAAAAATTCTTCCTAAGATAATCTGAAGAACAACGCCACATTTCATCTGTAAGATTCAACTATTGCACGGTTTGAATTGTCATCAAATGATCGAGTACTGACAACGCATAAATAAGTATATTTTATCAAGAAGACAGGAAGACAAAAAACAAGGAAAAGCTTTTTAAATGCATTGAAAAATTAACGCAAGGAAAAAAAATATCGACCATGACGCATAAGAATTTTGCTTTAGCATTCATGTTTATAAGATTTCTGTATTTTCGTTAGAAAATTTAAATTAACTATATGAAAATGTACATCACAAGGAAATAGACATTGATAATTTACTTACGTTTACACAAAAAAAAAATCAATTATTTCTAAAGTGGAAAAAAATTATTAATTAGACATCTTTTTAATCACCTAATTAGGACTACCTAGTTTCTTCTAGTAATTGTTCCATTTCGAATTCAAGTAAATGTCAGGAAAATCGATAATTAACCTATATCCTTGGAAAACTTCTGTTCCAAGAAGAAAGTGCTCATTGAGCTTAGTTAAAGAATAAAACTGAAATATGGGACACCTTTCCATTCAAAAATGTCCTAACATGCATATAAATTTGTGCGTAATGAATATAAATTCACGTATCTATATATCATGAGGTGTCTTAAAAGTTCAGAAAGAAGACAACTTTCCACTTTCCAAATAAAGCTAAAGCACATCTAATTATAGAAAAAAAATTAGACTAGACACTGCAATTAGGTAAAAAAAAATCGATCGATTGATTCATATAAAAAAAAATGCGAAACATAACAAATAACATTAGAATGATTTCTTCAGTGGTCATGACGGATAGCTCTACTGAGTGCTTCACCGAAAAGTGCTCGTGTAAAATCAGATGATTGCGCAAGTAAGAAAAAAAAAGACGAAATAACGTTTGTGATGTGGGCTAGATCCAAATACTTTTTCAGAACTGAATTTAGAGAAAAATAAAACTCTGTTCTTCCCAGGTAGAATGAATTATTCTTATCGGGTAAACGATAAATTATTCGATTATTAGAAACCTTATTCCATAAAAGAATACGCAACATTATTAAGTATTAATAATTATTAGTATTATTAACGAAATTAATGAAGAAAAATTATTAAAATATACTACTCTACAGTACGATATTAATTTTGGAATATTTTCCATTTTTGAAAATTTAAAATTCGAGTTCTACCCTTTAAGATGTAGAGGAGAGACCTTAGGGTCGCGTAAGGGAGTTGAACTCTACATTGGAAACTTACAATAAACAAATAAATGTTAAAAAAGAAAACTAATCATCTGCTCAAAAGGGGGGGGGGAGGAAGCATTTTATAAGGACGCATGCGCAATTCTGCAGCTCTTACTGCGTGGAAACGTGTCAACAGAGAGATGGTTATTCTGTTAATTGAGCCTCTAATGATTCTTTGATTGGTCCACTGCGTGGGATTCGGGCGTGTTTCCACTTTCTCGTTTTCAGGGCTAAAATGAATTATTTAGCAGCGATAATGACCCATAATAATAATGGCCGACGTAATGATAGTGTCAGGAGATGATTTACAAAGTTTGTTTGTTTTGGAACTTCTTTCCTCGGAAGGTCTAATAAGCGTAATAAGTATTTTATTCACGAATAGATATTAGTCCTTTTTTTTTGTTTTAAATCTATCCATTTGAATTATTATTTGACGTTATAAAATAAAAAGAAATGGTATTTTTAAAAAGGTCGTGAAATTTTTATTTTCAAATTCTTGCTGAGAGAAAGACGATAACTAAAAAAAAAAAATAAATTACATATTTAAAAGATACGAAGAACCTTTGATATTTATGATTAGTTATAAAATTTAACATATGATCGCTATTACACGATACTTGGAAACATCAAAGTAAAAACACTATAAAAAGTAAGGTGATGGAAAAAAACAAAAAATTTCTTAGCATTTATTTTTACAGGGAAGAAATTATTATAATCGCTTACAGTTGTTTCAAACATGCTACTTATTTGTTTTTATTTTTTGGATGAGTGCACGAGCTTAGGGTTATTTTCGTAGCCTTGCTTTGAAAAAGACATTAAATTTCTTTTCTTTCTTTTTTCTTTTTTTTTTTTTTTTTTTTTTTTGTCTCGGAAGCTCTCTTGAAAAAATTCAAAGATTTCAAATTTTCTTACCCATTATTTACATTTACCTTTTATATTCTAGCACCCATCAAAATGGGGAAAAACACACGCACATGAAAACTTGATTTTTAGAATAGGTTATGACTCTTTTTTAAAGTTGTGCTCAGAAACATCACGAGGTTTATTGGCGATAAACTTCATCACTTTCAAACTCAGTCATGTAAAGAAGACGATGTCAGAGTTGTATTACACCACTCTCCAAACTTCTGCACCAACGTAACGTGATAATTTTTGGTCACGAGAGATTTAAGATGCTATAACCCCACTCCACGGCGGTCTTCAGAAGCAGGAGACTTGAACCCATGACTCGACTGAAACAACGCCTTTTAAAGTTCGTGACCATAACCACTCGGCTACAATGATGTAAACATAGTCCTTTGTATTGGGACTCAAATGATTTGACAGTTGGAATATAATTTTACGATTTACACTTTGGGCTGTGGCTGCCCTAGGGCCCACCTGCAGAGAACTTTGATTACAAGGGAACAAATATGCATAGCTGGATTATTGAACTAGAAAAAAACAACAACTAGGAGCCAGTTCTGCAAAGCCAACTGAGCCCCACAACGATTGCATGCTTTTTTACAGGAAAGAAAATGATTTATATCTAAATTCAAAGATTTTACTGAAAAATCATGATGAAAAAACTAATTTCAAATTGTCACTAATCACGATCGACGCTTTCAAAAAAAAAAAAGAGAAATATTTATACAGAGTCATGGTCGCGGACAAGCGGTTGGCGATGTTCGTTGAATCGAGGGTTCGAGCCTTGATGCCACTAAAGGTCCGCCGTGTAGTCGGGGCTGATACACGTTAAATTTCTCGAAGTCCTCCCGTTGGCGTGGTGTGGAAATTAGGAAAGAGAGGGGCCAGTTTAGGTGTCGTCCTCGTCACTTGACCGAGGTTCAAAATTACGAAGTCCATCTCAAAATGCCTCCGTGTTGTTTCTAGTGCGAAGATAATAAAACCAATCAATCGTTTAGATTATTTACATTCTATGATTTTGACAGGAAAAAAAAAAGCTTATTGGCTAATGAAAATCAAATCTTTTTTATCGCACTAAAGCGTTTTATAATATTTTCGAACAAAAATCGAAAGTGTCTTATTCATAATTTTGAAACGGTATAGTTTATCACTTTAAAAATATTTTAAGATCTAATTTGAAAGTTATATCTTGATAAAATTCCACCAGTTTTTCTCAATAAATACCGAATTCTTGTTTTTTTTTAAAAATCTTTGCCCTTTTTCGTATTTCGTAATTAAAATAAACAGTCCCTTAGTTATCTTTTAATTTTCTAAATTTGAAATTCATTACTCGTTTGAAGCATTTTAAATTTTGCATGTATTTCAGATTTGACAAACTTAATTTTGCTACATCAAAGTAATACTAGATTAAATATTCAGTACTTTATAAGATCTTGGTTTGTTTCATTCATTATTAACATCATTCATAAAAACAACTAGAGGAAGGAGTTTACGATCCTCGTCATTTTGAACTACGGTCAGTTGATGGTACTTCAGCTTGTACCACATTCTGATAACTTCCCCACCAAAAAAAAAAAAAAAAAATCAAAGGAACTTTTGATCCCTTGTAGATTTAACGTACATCAGCCCCGTTACATGGCAGGTCTGGAGTTGTACCAGAATTTTAACCCACGACTCAACGGAAACAACACCGGCCATAAGCTCGTGACCATAGCTGGTCACAGGGATCACGAAAAAGGTCCGAGAGAAAGATTCATTAAGGTGCCTCGTATGGAGAGTTTTAAAAAGATACTGGCCCAAATTAGTTCAAAGGGAATGTCAACACATTCAGTCCTAATGTACTGTTTGACCGATAATATGGAATTAAACTTATCTGATGCACAAAGTGACAAACAAGTATATCATAATTACATTGCTGAAAAAAAACCGAACAGAGCGGGAGGTAATTATATCACTAAAACTCACATCAACACCTCCTAACTTCCATTCCATAGTATATAAATTAAAATGAGTTCATTAAAATCGAATCATTGTTCTGCGTCAATCAGAAGAAAGCCATTCCATGCAAATTAAAGACAGAGAGAGTTCTGCCACTCGATGAAAAGTGTCTGACCGATATCGCTTTCAATGGAGAGCCATTTTCTGACAAAAGCTCGAAGCTGTTATCGAGCTTCAAATCGTTTCTTAACGAGGCCCAATGCCACAATAAGCGACGAAGAATGTGCCTTCTCCTGTGGAACAGTCAGCAGCCATTGTTGGTCGAGCAGCATTACCTGGTGCGCGGAGGGATTTACTGGTGCGATTCCTTGGCTTCATTATGTTTTTCAACTAAAGTGAAGAGAACTGTCTTTTTTCCTCTTGAATCTATTGGGTAGAAGCTATCGCCTCGTGCAGAGGTTGGAAAATTCTGAAATGCAAGTAGAGCGGTTCTTTTGGAGAACAGTAACGAAGAGAAAAGGCGGGACGCGGCGAGTGAATGGTTGGAAATGAATCGGAAAACTTTCGCCTCTGAACCTTAACGGTTGGCAGTTCATTTTCACAGAAAAGTTAAGGAGCATCTCAATAACCTTATTTCACTTTTACTGTTGTGACGCCTCATTGGTTTGGTTCACCAACGCCATCTCTAAAGACTAGATTTGGCGAAAAGGTTGGGTACAGTTGTAAAAAAACGAAGGGTTATCCTTTCGCAATTCTCATCACATGACAAAATTGGTATAATTCATAAAAGCTCGGAGTGACCTAAACTACGATCTTAATAGATTAACGTAATTCACGGACTTCCAAAACACTGTGTTCTTAATATAGAATTCTATGCTCCAATAATGAATCCGGTCTTAAATAGTCTACTTTCCAATTTTCATTCGAATCCGATCATTAGTTCCAGAGATATTCAAAGAGAGCCATTAAAGAGCTATGTACTAAATTACGTCCACACTATTTCCCCCCTTTTCTAAACAATGCGAAGTAAATAGATGATAATTGAGATTTTAAACAAGTAGATGACCCCTTAAAACTCCCCAAAATAGAATATTTCTTATTTCTATTGTAGGAAGTTATGAGAAATTTTAGGTTTAAGGGTTTTATGACACAAGAAATTCAAATACGAGGGTCGTTCAATAAGTCTTTAGAAATTCCAAGTGATGTTGCTCGTAGAATCGAAAATGATTTGTTTATAGTAAATCTCCCGACTCCATACATAGCTGTCCAAATCTCAGTTACTCATATTCGTTATCATGGAGCCTTTCGCATTTCAAAAATTCTTCGTCGTAACTTTTCCAGCAGATGAGATCATCCTCGCCTTTTTTTGGAAAAGTTTCAACAGAAGCAGCCTATTGTTTTGTTAGTTGCTTTATTTCCGGTGCATAAGGTTGAATCTAGGTCTCACCGACGGTTACAACTCGACGCGGCATCAATCAAATTTTGATTTTGCAGCAAATGACTACCAAATCAAAATTAATTTATGAATCAATGGTCGAATCAATTTATGACTTTTTTTCGGCTCCATTTAACAAAGGGCAGCACCCAATGATAACAACAATTTACCTTAATGAAGCCATTTGTCTTCAAATACAAGTACTTTTTGAACCACCCTCGTATGTTAACATTTTAGAAAATTAACAACACATCTTTTTTCGTAAGTGTATTTAAGAATTTATTTTTTTCATAACATCATAACTTAATTTTTTTTATGTTTTTAGGATCGGAAAATAATTATCTATCGTTTGATATAAACCTTTAAAAAAAGAATTTTTTTTATCGTCAAATGTTTGATCCTCTCATTTAAAGCATTAGGGGCAGACCACTCTCCAACAGAATTACAAACAGAATCTTATGAAATTTGAATGATTCTAACATGCGTAATCAGATATCCGGAGTTTAAAAAAATGATTCCGCAAAGAGAAAGAGAATTAACTATGCAAATTAAATTAATTAACTTTGACATCAATGTTATCCAGGCGCAATGAGAACTGCGAAAGTCACTAAAGATGTTTTTCATCTTTTGACGAGTGTATCTCAAATGAATCTAGAAATTTTAACAAAAGCCCTCAAAAATTAAACATGCGTTCTCGATATGCTTAGATGAATCAAACTTTGTGAGGACAGATTGTTTTCACCGTTATCAAAACAAATTCACAAAAAGAAACAAACATCTGCGAAACATCAAGGGAATAAGTACGCGCTTTCTCCATTTTCACCTTTCTCAAATCCTTCCCGGAGTAGATTGATTGTTTATTAAGGTCTCTCTTAAAAGCAACATGAGTTTTATTGACGACTGACATCGTTATTTTGATTCTTGATCAAGCAATGAGGATGACACCCAAACTGATACCCTATTCTCTTGACTTCCTTATCATCCCAACGGGAGGACATTGTGTCTCGTCAGATTGAACGTGCATCAGCCCAGCTAAACGACAGGTCTTAAATAACATCTGGACTCCAGCCCACGACTTAAGGGAAACAACATCTGCCATTTTCTTTTATCTATTCCAGAAGACTCGGAAAACACATATTAAACGCTCGTATGTATGGAAATAACGCAATAATAATTGGTTTCTAAGAATCGGATAACTGGAAAAGATTCAGAAGATGCAGTATTTTTCGGATGCACCTTTCTACTTGGAAATATCGGTTCAAAATTGCATTAATTGCTTGTTAAGAAGCAACATTAGGGTACTGGCGACGGACCTCGTCATTTTGAGCCTCATTCGATTGACAAAGAGGACATCTAAACTGGCACCTCCTTCTCCAAACATTCACACCACACTTCAAGAGGACTTGGAGCCCCGACAGATTTAATGTACATCAGCTCCGCTACACGACAGGTCTTAAGTGGTATTATTGCTCTAACCCTCGACTCAGCCGAAACAAGCCGGTCAAAGGTTCGCGATCATTATCATTGGATACTGAAGCCATCTTAAAATTTGAGAGGGTTTATGGTCCGATGGTAACCGTACTGTACGAATTCTTGTACAGTATCAAATCTATCACAGTAATCCAATGACTGGAGCAGTATGGTAATAAAATGAGTACAGCTAGCCAGTCAAGGAAGGGTACTCCCAAACTGAGAACATCATGCGTAGAGACTTCATTAGAATCATTGAGTTATCTCGAGGTCTGTGGAGAAATTACTCTTTGTCCATGAGTGTTAACAGCTACTAGTATGTTTTTTTTTGCATAATTGAAAGAACTCATGTGTATGTAAGTCCGAATTATTTTAGTGTGAAGCGTTAAACTTTTACCTTAAAATTAGAAAAGATGTGTGTAATAAAAAAACCCACTTCAATGTGATTGTTTATTAAGATTGCAATGGGGAGCAACATTAAGGCTATTGGTGAGGGACCTCGTAATTTTGAGACATGTTCAAGTACTAAGGATGACACCTGAACTGGAACTTCCCTCTCCAAACTTCCACACTACGCCAATGGAACCTCGACCTAAATTTAACAAGCAAAAAAGTGACTTTCATGTAACATAAGTTATAAATTGTGTGTGATAAATCATGGAAAACAATGAGGAAACAGAGCACCTGAAAGACATTTAGGTCCGTAACTAACAACAAAAGAGAGAGGGAAGGGGGTTCGCAAGAAGAGGAAAACAAAGGAGACAGTAATATTTTATTGATAAAATAGTAAATTTACTAGATTTATGGAAATATTCTTTCCTTTAAAAATCCTCCCATTAAAATGAAGTGCATCTTCTGGGCTGGAAAATATGGCAATTTATAAACTAGCATTTCAATGCTTATTTTTCAAACGCATAAACTATATATATATATATATATATATATATATATATATATATATATATATATATATAACGCACAAAAGAATCCATTCCTAATAAAAAAAACAATTTTCGTTAACTGAAATTCAAAGGACTATTAGTAGCCGTATTTGGACAGTTTCAACTTTCATTCGAACCAAATGACGGAGGAGTTTTTACCTCCAGGTTCATTGATAGTTTATTAACGTCGCATTTCGACGCAACGCGAAATCGTCGGTGAGGGACCTCGTAATTCTGCACCATGATCAAATAACGGTACCTGAGCTTGCAATTTCCTCCTAACTTCCCCATAACGCTAAGGAGAAGGACTTTGAGCCTCGACATATTTAATGTGCACCAGCTCCACTACGCGACGAGTGACTTGAGCCCCAGAGGAAATTGAGACAAATGTTACAGAATCTCCATTATTGAACGTAACAATCAAATCATGAGACAAAGGATGAAATCATTCTGTGAATGGGGCTTCGCAAGTTAAAGTGAAAGTCAGCAACAAAAATAATACTTTTCACTTATAAAAACTAGAATCTAATTATTTGGGAAAAAAAGTGATGCATTTCATTTTAGACCAGATGTAATGAATACACAATGTTTAATTCATTGCATACCCGACGCATATTTAAATTCAAAGCGGACGCTCTACTTTCACGTTCCCTATGCAAATGCCCCTATGTTTGGGAGAGTAAAAATGTGTGTCACAGAGGCGCGAAACGAATGAGGACTTCGCGTCTATTACATTGAAAGATGCATATTTATCGCAGGAGGCTCTTACATAATACCCGTGATTGTTTCATTTGATTTAGGTTCATGGACGCTACACTACAACGGTTGACGAAATTTATATATATTTGAGAAAAACTGTGATAACGTGGTAGAAATATAACGAGTTTTGAGGTTGGGGGGGGGGGTGAGTGTTCAAACTGCGATTTCATAGGAAAAAATTAATTTAAAATTAAATTTTAAAGTTGCATTAAGTGAGGTTCTACTATTTTTAAGCCACTGTCAAAGGACGGGATGATCTCGAGGACGAGGCTGTGCTGGTATCTCACCCAATTATCACATCGGGCTTTTGGAAGATTTGAGACATAATTCCATTTAAAGTGAGGAAACATCATTATTTCGCACGATAAATTTTAAAGGGAATCGAGATTTGAACATGCGGTTCAAGTTCATCATCGCTCGTGACATTGACTATACGGCAACTATTTCTTTTGATTTCATTCGAAGAACGTGGACCATGACAACCTAGTTAATAGAATAACGGATTCATGACCGATGGGTAGTGGGTTTGGTACTTTCAAATATTGTTGTATTTCCAGACATGTGCTCTCATTTTTGCGGAGTACAACGGCGTCGAATGCGGGGAGAGGAGTCATTTTTCGTCATTTAACCACGGGTCCGATTACAAGGTCAGTAGCCGTAGCCCCGAGGTTATTTTGAGTTTGATTCAACCAGGGAGATCGACCTCACCCATTTGGGATTTAGAGCTACCAAACCGAGTATTTTTAAGCTCCAAATATTTTCAAATAAATAATTACACAGAAGACCATTGCGGGGATTAGTTTAGTTTTTATTAACGTCGTACTAGAAGCAACACAAGGGCTATTGGACGGACCTCGTAATTCTGAGCATCAGTTAAGTGACGAGGCCGACACCCGAGCTGGCACCCCCTCACCTGACTTCCACACTACGCCAACGGGAGAACTTTGGGCCCCGACAGATTTTACGGGCATCAGCTCTGGCTACACGGCGAATCTTTAGCGGCCAAGGATCGAAAACGTGACTGAACGAAAAACCCCGGCCACGAATCCGAAGCCATGGCCACTAGGCTACAGCGGCCACACCATTGCGGGGATAAATAGAGGGTATTGCGCGTTATAGGGAACAGGACCTCAGAGACCCCTGGTAGGCAAGTGGGAAAATCTGCCAAATCAGGGTTTTTTGTTTGCTAAAGTGCGCACAAGTTATTTGGCGAGAGAGGTCCGTCGACTGTAACTCAATGGGAGATGTTAACTAACTTCTTAATATTCGTTTCTTTTTTATGTTGTCAGACTAAAAAAGCTATCTTTTTTGTACAATATAATTTGCCAATGGAATGTTACTTCAAAAGAAAAATTAGTTCAAGTAGAAGAAGAGATTAAAAAATGTATACTTCTCATTTTTCTATGAATACCTATTCTGAAGATGATATATTGTAATACAACGCAAGCAAAATATCAAGGCAGTAATGTTTAGTTGCTTTAGATTGAAAAGTTTTTAAAATCAGCTCTCGCAAAACAAAACACTGGGCATCAATCGCCTGCAATCCAAGTATCATATTATCCACAATATAATAAGTCTATTTTTTTTTCATCTGTTAGGGCCACATTAGAAAAGGGGTTAAGGTCACGACCTCATGGTCGATGTGTTTCAATCGAGTCGTAGGTTCGGGCCCTGATCCCACTTAAGACCCTCGTGGAAAGGGACTGACGCATGTTAAATTTGTCGAGGGTTCAAGTCCTTACGTTGACATGGAAATTTTAAAATTGTTGTGCCAGATCAGGTGTCTTCCTCGTCACTGAACTGAGGCTCAAAAGGACGAGGTCCATCGCCAGTAACCTTCGCGTTCCTTCTAAGTGCGACGTTAATAAACAAGCAGTCAATCGTTGACTGCTATTGTTTTATCATTAGGATTGAAGGTAAGTTGGTATTGCCAACCTAAACTGATTTTTCGCGTGAACCGGGTTGATGCAGAGAGAAGGGACCTAGTTGGTTGACTGGAACAGAGAAGCTTGATTGGAATAGAAATGGCAGGGTGAAGACTGTGTTGCAAAATAATATAATTTGCTACACGATCAGTTTTGAATGGGATCTCCCATAACTCTAGCCAATCCAAAATAAACGGGTACACCAAAAAACTTATCTTATTTGTTGGCGACCCTGTTGGAAATTTTTAAAAAATGTCACCAGATGAGACATTTCATTCTTATCCTGCTAATGGCTTCCATCTACCGGCCATTTTGATTTCGTGAACGTTATGTTAATCCTTTGGAATTTCTACTACCCCTCTCAAATCTATACTACTTTGTCTGTAAGAAAGCAAAGAATGCACCCAAAAGAGGAAAAAATAATGAAGGATTCTGCGGAATTACATTTTCTCTCCGATCTTTGAAAATATTTTTGAATATTTTCTAAAGACCGGAGAACTTCAAACGAATCATATTAAAATAGGGGTAAAAATATTTTTTAGAATTCTGAGCAAAAATGTAATTTCTAATTGACTCTTTCGGGTGCACTTTTTTGCATTTGAATAGATAAAATAGTAAAGGTTTGAGGACGGTAGTCGAAATTCGATTGGATTAACATTACTTTCTCGCAATCCAATTGGCCGGTAGACGGGAAAAGTATAATTAAACAATTTCAGACGTCAATGTAATTAGCACCAAACGACACCTATCACTGCATTAATGTTCAAATATACTGAGCAAACTTTTCATTATAAGCTCGTTCGAAATAAAAACCGCTTTGACTCAAAAAGGGGGACTGCCAAGGAAAGAAATAGTTAAGAGGGATGTTATCACTATCTTTGTTGCTGTTGGGAAAGTACCGTTTTGCGCAACGGTTTTTGTCGCCTTTTAAGATAAGCTCTCTCCAACGCATTCATTTGTTTTAATGAGCCGTTATTCGACATTCTCGCCCGATTCGAATCACAGTTCATTGTGTAGCGCTACATTTGCTCAACCGACCGAAACCAACCGGATTGGGATAGAGACACAGTTAAGCGTCTTCATCATTAACAAAGCGATCGACGTGAGATGAAATTTCTCGGGCCATGAAAACGCACCCCCCCCTTCACACATGTCACTGGTTCTATCTTCTCATACCACTTAATGTTATTTCAAACCGAATGAAAGTCGGGAATAGTGGCTTTTTTTCTTCCTATTACAAAAAGAACACCACTGAACCTAATAGCGTTGGCAATTACAAGAAATCCTGCATTAAAAAGACCGATAATATGAATTCCGGACGAAAAAAAAAATGAAAGCCAAAGGTAGACCCCCCCCCATCCCCTTCCAACCAAAATTTAACTCAAATTTACTCGAATTCATCGACATCGATGCATTAAAATTACTAATAGCTAAACTAATTATGGTACATCGTATTCATATAAGAATTAGTCACGTAATACAGCACATGCCTCTCATGTGACTCAATGATTTATTATTTACAAATGAAACATTTAATATTTATAAATGGTAATGTTTTATATTTTTTACTCATATATATAAGAGCAACACGATGATTATGAGCGATGAACCTTATCATTTTAAGCCACGGTCAAATGACGAGGACGACATTTGAGTTGGCACCCCATTCTCCTAATTTTCTCACTCCTCCAAAGTGAGGACTTTGATTAAGGTGACAATCGGGAAAGAACCGCTAGACTGAACTGCTACAAGATTAGTTTTTAGGGGAATCAGGACTCGAATCCGTAACTCGATGGACACAATATCGACCACGGGCTTGAGACCATGACTACTTGGCTACCTCTGACGACCACGATCAACTCTGATCACAAATAACGCGACTCCAAGGCTGAGCTCCAATTTAGAGCATTTAGATGAAATCACGAATAGATATTGCAAAGGTTATCCCAAATTTGAATTTTCTGAAAGGCTCGAGCATTTTACGATGCAGATTTGACATACAGGGAATGATTGTTTCAAAAACATTGCACTTATCTACACGAGAGCTATTGGCGATGGACCTCGTCTTATTGAATGATTGAGTGATGGTGAAGTTTAATGACGGAAGATTCAGAAATAGGTATCCTGCGCCAAGTAAGGTATAACTGTGATCTAGATGTTTGAAAGAGAAAGAGAAAATTTGGCTGACACAAGAAGGAGGGTTCAAAATAGATAAGAATCGTTAGGGTATACCGAGAGCGTGAGTCTCGTGTTTACCAAAGACATTAAACCCCTTGGAAATAAAAAAAGATAATTAGTTTGCCTCGGGGGAGTGATGCCGTACGCATCTGAAGAAGATAAGTCTCTGAAGGGTTCGTCATTGTTAGCCACAGTCAAGTGACGAGGATGATACCCGAATTGACTCCCCTTCAACGAGGGAACTAAGAGCTTTGACAGATTTAATGAGCACAGCCTTCGTGCCACACGGCGGGTCTTTAATGCAAGCAAGGAACTAATACTATAAAGCGAGTAAGATATTCTGCCTGAATGCTATTACACAAGAGTAAACGTTTAAGGCTGAGCGTTGTAAAAATTATTTACGGGTGACGACACGACATAGGTGCTGCAACAGCTGTTTTCTACCTCAGCCGTGAAATGCGCAGTTACACTGAAATGAAGAAATTTCTCTGTTTTGGAAACGCTGCAAAATCAGCAATATTTTACACTTCGTTGCTGGCTGAAACCTCCGGGATCGGGTGAAAAGGGAAAAGACGGGCCCACAAAACTGTTCTAGGTTGGTATGCTTTATTTATTATTCTTTTTAAAAGAATCAATAATGACAAAGCCTTACAAGAAACATACTCAGTGATGAAACATTTTAATTTCGTGCGATATTCGTTAGTCGACTGAAAAAACTGCCTTTTCTTCGTCTTTCTATTTCGATATTGATTTTTAATTCGGAATAATTATGCACTTTATTTTCCGGGTTCTGATCTTATGATTAAGGGTTGACTAATTGTTTTTATTTTAGAAACAACACTAGGGCTACTAGCGACGGACTACCGGCTTCCTCATTTTGAAGCTCGGTCAAGTGACTTCTCTTAAGCTCTCATCCCACTCTTCTACATGAGAACATTGAGTCCCTATGGTTTTAGAATTGAAAAGTCTATTGTTTGGCGAAAAAAGCACCGGATTAATAATTAACAGATCATTTTTTATCGTCACAAATGCTTGAAATTTTCATTTAAAATTAAAGATCCTTCTTTGAAAACCCAATAAATCAAACTTTCAAGCAAACTTTTTACGGAATTGGGAATTTGAGATTCGGATTGCCTTTGTCATGAGAAATCAGATATGTGAAAAAATGTACTTTGATGGGAAAAATTCTTTGCAGAAGTCAATTAATCAATTAGCATCATACTTTAGTTCTCATTAGCATCCATTTTGTCCTGCTGCGGTGAGAGTTGCGAAAAAGTTGAGGGTATAACTTTGACACTGGAGCTAAGTTTTAAGTAACGCCTTTTATCTAGTAACTACTATTATTTGACTGACGAATGCAAATATGCTCTTACCAAATGGAACGATTTATTCAGTAAAATTTAAAATAATTTAAGATGGCCTCATTTGATGTATTAAGAGACATGGTGCCCAAACACTACGTAATTTCAATCTCGGGTCTAGAGTACTCGTGCAGGCTTTAAGCAAATATTTCGAACATAAACACGCTATATTTCTTTCTTCAAATTCCTTCTCAATTACTTTAATTTTCCATTGTTAACGGAAAGGTGGAGCCTCCACTCATGAAAATCGAAATGATTAATATTCTCGTCCAAAGGAAGCTAAAATTATACGCACACAAAAAGAACAGCATTCGAAGCCTCATAAGGCTCTTTCAAATCACCGCAACCCAACCCTAAAAATACTCATTTCCGCCTTTTGTTAATTAGAATTACAGTAGCCGTTAACCCATTCCAAAGTTGAAAAGCATTTTGAAGGACAGGCGATTTTTGCGACTGCTGCCACGCGCAAAAAAACAAAAGCTAGCGGATTCTGCCTTTGGCCACGCCCTTCCATTAACAAGTATACTTTTTTGCGACTCCTACGGTTACGGAGCGCAAAAGAGGAGAGTGGGGAGGATACTTTTTACAAAAATAAAAAAATAATCGTTTGAAATGGAAAGTCACTTGAAGGTCGGACGCACTTTTGTAGGCGGCAAAGAGAAAGAGATTTTAATATATTCTGTTTTGGTGTTTCCAGGTTTCGGTGCCCACGTGAAAGCGTCTGGTCGCCTCCGGTCGAGTTTAAAATTGATTTAGAACTTTCACAGCGAGGACTGGATCAAGCAAAGGAGTTTGCAGTGGGTGTTTCTGTTGGTTGCGATGTGAATATTTAAAACGGCAGTGTCACTGAATTTAAATTTTGACATCACCGTAATCCATCACTGTACAATGTATCAAATTTGATACATAAATTAGTCATTTTTTTCCGTTTTTGTTATTGGTTTCGTGGTTTTGTTATTGTAACATGTTTTGGAAACAAACTGAATTACGAAAAAATTTTGGTAGTTAATTTAATTTCCTAGCGACAGAAATTTCAATCAATTTTCTTTGGACGATTAGCATTCAAACCACATAAGATTGTTATTTATACATGCGTTGCGAAATAATTTTATGACTTCAAAAATTGCATATAAAAGAAATTTAATAAAAATTTTCTTATTGCGCTCGACAAAATTTTATTTAATTAAAATAATTTTAAAATCTCTTATTGGCTCAGAATGCGTTAATGAATCGGTTTGAGGAGAGCGCACCGAAGACGCTTTGTTTTAATACATTTAATATACAGATTTTTTTTAATTTTTTTATTTTATTTCAGAGCAAACTTTTAATCATTCTTTGATTTCCCTATATCCTCTGACCCTCGGTTACTCGAAATCTCGTAGAATATCTACCGGTAGTCAGTGGATTGAAGTTACTATGGGCTAATGCGAAAGGGCATATATATCATAAAATTTTAATTACTACTAAAATAATCGATATACTAGATAGAATTTGTTTTGTACATTGATTCTTGCATATAATGTTGTAAATCATGTTGCAACGATAGGTATATATGTTTTTTTTTTATTTCAGAAAGTCGTAGATTGCAATAACCCTCAATACGGAGAAGATAAGAGCTCAACCTGCCGAGTTCTATAATAACGGCCGTCGAAGGACGAGAAACTCTGGGAGCCATGTTTAACTCTTGTTGGTGACTGTGTAGAGAAGTCTTAAGAATGATAAACATTCATAATTAAAACTTTACGATACCTTTGGAAAAAGATTAAATCTTCAAGCTACTGCGTGCTACTTCTATATATGACTTCCTAAAACCAAGTAAATCAACACGAATACCTGTAATTTACAACATTATATACTCGTACAGGAGAATCCCTTAATAATCAGAATGAATTTTATCCAGTTATCTCGGTTATTTCTTAGTAATTAACTCTTTACGATACCCTTTTGTTGAGAAGGGGCTGATTAAACTTAGATAAGTATGTAGACGTTTGGAAGGCTGATGTATCAGTTTCGTCTCGAGCAATCATGGTTCAGAAAATAATCGGATTTTTCGCCAACAACCCACTCCGTATCACTAGAAATCGCTGTTGAAATAATCCAAGTCAACTCAGATTCTCAATGCGGTGCACATAGTTTCAAACTTTGTTTTATTTTAGTAAAAGATTTCTTAAAAAATCTGGCAGACCGTTTCTTAACAGCGACTTGTTATTTCCCCCTTCCACTTCTTTTAAAATGTAACTGTTTCCAATCTTGTACAACGCTGAAAACCTAACATTTACGCGAATAAAACATCTCTTGTAAACAAAGGCAACGACAGCACAAGTTCTAACCATTAGAAACAAATGAAGCTTACATATATCTCCCCATTTGAGAAATAAAATCAATTGAATCTCGATTTCCTCTCCCAGAATCACATTTAGAACCATCGATAAAAACATTTTCTAGTGTGGAAAATAACACCTAGGACAATGTAAGTGCAAAATCCTTAGAAGTCATCCACCGGGAAAACGGGATAAGGCGGGGAAAAATATGTAAGATATTCTAACTTCATGGTTACGAATCTGTGTTTGATGTTTATGTGTGTGAAAGGTACAACCAAACATTTTCAGAGATATGAAACATACGCTAGCAATATATCATTTAAAATTGATGAAAAAATTCGTGATTGTAAAAGAGCAATTGTGAACAACATGACAATGCTTTTTTTTTCCTCTTATGAAAATATTTCCATATTATATTGATTATATATATGATTGATTACATATATGCAAAAATTTCACTTTAATTTAATTTCTTAACTTATCCCACAGATAATACATTCATACTTATTTCCTGATGCACTATTCCATTTTATTTCTTATTTTATTTGATCACGCGCTTTTTCCAGTTTAGTTTTTTATTAACGTCGCACTAGAAGCAACACGAGGGCTATTGACGACGGACCTCGTAATTTTGAACCTCGGTCAAGTGACGAGGACGACACCTGAGCTGGCACCCCCCCTCTCCTAACATCCACACCACTCCAACGGGAGGACTTTGGGCCCCGAACAGATTTAACGTGCATCAGCCCCGGCTACACGACTGGTCTATGGCGGCCAAGGATCGTACCCGCGACTGAGCGAAAACCGCCGGCCGCTAGTCCACGACCTTGACCACTAGGCTACCGCGGCCCCTTGATCATGCGCTATAAATCTGCATGATTCTGCATTCTCCCACGTTTTAAACCTACAGGGATAATTCCCTACTACACTCTTCGTCTCCATTCAAAATACCTACATCTAAGACCATATAATCTGAATAATTTTTACATTAACTTCCCAAAAAGGGTAACTTCCGTCCTCTTCTGATTTAACCACAGTGGCGAGTGGACGCATATTGCGTTGAGTCCACAGCTACTTCGATGTAACGCATCTCCATCTTGTCTTTATGTAAAATAAACTATGAAGCATAGAATTGCAGTATTTACATCTTGAGCCATGACTGCAACGTAAGTAACTAATTTAAAGTGTGTTAAAATCGAGACCTACAAATTAATTCAAAAACAATTTCGTTAATTCATTTATATATATATATATATCAGAATGGAAAAGGATAACAAACTGTAGTGATTGCTTTCCCTTTTTCTAAGAAGTTCATGAGTATGAACAAATTGCACCCGAAATAATCGGCGCCCTAACTGCACCAACCCCGTCTTCTGTTCCAAAAAAAAAAAAAAAATAAAAAAATAAATAAAGACGATTTCCCGGAATCAACCCATTATTTCGATTGCTGTTCGGTTTTTAATATATAATGATGAAACCGGGTCACATCGACAGTAACAACTCGATAAGGTAAGAATCAAAATTAACCCATGAATAAAAGTCAAATTTGTTTCAGTTTATACAAATGGTAGTACATAATGGTAACACCAGCTTGCTTTCGCAACATCTTTATCAAAAACAGGTACTTTTTGAGCCCCCATCATGTTCAAAAAGTACCTGTACTTTGTGTTCAAAAGTACACCATAAATATTCCCACAATTGTATTATATGTGAAGATGTGGAAGTATTCATATATATCAACACACACCGCTTTTACTATTGCTGATATAGAGAACACCGTAGAAATTTAGAAAACTGTGGAGCTCAGGAGAGAGTAAAATTAACTTATACACATCACCAGTTTGCTTGTGTAATGTTACATCTGAATCTCTCTTTGGGAGGTGGGGGTTACTGGAGAATACAGAGCTACGAATAAATTCGAAGATAGCATTCTTTTGAACTATTTTTTAATCGATATTATTCTAATTCTCACATTACACAACTCTTATTCATGATTAAGAATCTCGATTACTCGGAAAATAAAACCACTAATGAGTGATAACGCGATGTATATTATAATTTTGGTCCTCGTTCAATTGAGGAGAATGACACCTATGTTGGCCTTGGTGGGGGAAACCCTCCACCATAACTTATATGCTTTTTTAAAACACATTGGCCTTTTACACCAAATTTGAATTTTTAACTTTTAACCTATATTACTACCTTCTGTGTGTTTCCAGTTTAAAAAAAATATGTATTCTAATTCATTTTAACAAATGTTTGGCGCAGCATGGCCTACCTTGGCTCTTGCGCCATAAAACTTTACAGTCACTCACTCACCTAAGTTGTACATACCTAACCAAGCCAACTAGAGGGTTTGGGACTTCGTCAGATTCATTGGGAATCAGCCCACTAAACGGTGGATCTTAATTTGGCATCAGAGTTCGAACTCAGGATTCGACGAAAACTACGAGCCGCAAGTCTGAGACCATAACCACTAGGATACTACGAAAGTACGAATTTTTATGGCGTAATGAAAGCTATCAGACCAATCCAATGGCAATTATCCGATTCTTTAGGCTATCGTAGCCACAGTGAAAAAAGGAGAAAAAAAAAAAAAAAAAAAAAGGAGACAGAGTTCGGACATCCTTACACGAGATTGAAATAAAAATCCTTTTTCAAATTTATCTCTTAATTTACGATGCTTGATTTGGTCCTTCTTAAGCCTTTTTTGCAAGAGAAACATATGCATATGTGGCGACCATCTGAACCAAACAGATCATCATTAGAAGTTTACGATGCTTCGTGGGAGGAGTACTTCAATTAAACTTTAGAAGCATAAAGTGAACATCAAACAAGAGTTTCGCTTGTCAGAAACTTAACGGCACGCCAAAGACTTCTTCAAGGTGATTTCATGTGAAGGTCCCATCAATAACTCATAGGAAGAATAAACCCATTCGAAATTATTTCCCAAGTTTCAGACGTTTATGTTGAAGAAAGACTACCCGTTATGGAATATGCCAAGAGAGAGAGTGTGTCAAAAGCCAATATTTTCTCTTCATTGCCGTTCGAGCCCACGGATCGAGGCAGATGCTCACACCCAAGAGTGATGTGGTGTCACCGGGTGACACACATCGGACATCGAACGACGCCCTCTGGTAGGAGTGACCCAGGAAACGAAGAATGCGGGGTCGAAGAACATTCATACTTTGTCAAAACAGCGCTGCTAGTTTTGTTTTGAAAAAAGGGTGTTCCTAGACAAGAAAGCAAATAAAGTCGCCAGTAGAGTCGCAAGCCTGGTTTTTCCTCAGACATTGCCTCGTTTTCTTTTTAGATTTATGCCTTTGGTTTCATTGAAAGAATAACGCGTCAGACTATTAGCGAAAGTTGGTCATCTTTCGTGAAAATATCTGAAGACATGTTGCTACGTTTTGGATGATAAAAATCTCTTGGCAGGGGTCTGGTCATTCCATATCTTTAGGACATATTGATGGTTTTATTTTTATAATGGTTGTTTTTCATCCAATGGAATCGAGGAATACGTCGAAAACTACGAACATTTTTTTCAGACACAAAAAAGCAGCTGGCACCTCCCTCTCCTAACTTCCATACCACGCAAAAGATTAAACATCCACATCTCGACGAAAAACGCCGGCCGCGAGTACGTGATCATGACCTCCAGGCTATGCGGCCATACGAATCGACAAAAGCACTGACAACCACAAGCTTGCGACCTTGAACATTCGACTACGGCGGCCACTCACCAAATTGTATCAAAAGAGAAGTGTATTCCATTCGCAGTACATTCTACTAAGATACTGTGATTTAATGTGTTTAAGAGACTTTCATAGGTAACATAATTTGAAGAGAGAAAATGCGACACTATTGGGTATGGAATGAAAAATAAGTTATTAAAATTTACAAGACGAAGATTACAAAGTTAGATAAAATAAGTAATACAATGTTAATCCACAAAAATAAGTTTTTCTGCTCATCCTTTGGAGCTATGTTCCATATACTTGTGTAGCCACGGTAGCCTAGTGGTCATTGGTTTCGGATTCGTGGCCGGCGGTTTTCGTTCAGTCGCGGATTCGAGCCGTGGCCGCTAAAGACTTGCCGTGTAGCCAGGGCTGATGCACGTTAAATCTGTTCGGGACCCAAAGTCCTCCCTGTTGGCGTGGTGTGGAAGTTAGGAGAGAGGGTGAGGCTCAGGTGTCGTCCTCGTCATTTGACCGAGGTTCAAAATTACGAGGTCCTTCGCCAGTACTCTCATGTTGCTTCTAGTGCGAAGTTAATAAAAACTAAAGAAACAAAACATCCATAAACTTGTTATTTGGTAACTGGGGTATCCGAAAAGTAATGATTTATGATAGTCTTTGCTTCAATCACCTGTGGGTTCAAGTCGTATTCCATTAAAGACCCGACGTGTGATGAGGCTGATGCACATTGAAATCTGTAAGCCCTCTCGTTGAAATGTTGAAATTAGGAGAGTGCGGTGCCTTCCGGTGTCGACCTCGTCATATAACTGTATTTTTAATGGATGAGATCTGCTGACAATAACCCTCGTATTACTTCTAAGTGTGACGTTACAAAACAATCGACCAATTCGTACTATTCGACTTAACCGGCGGTTTCGATATTTTCGTCCTCTCCCGTGGTTGCCAATGGAAAAGGCGCCACAGTATTCCCCTCTTCTCCAAGATGCCTTACGTAGTTTCAAATTAGAGATTATCCTTACGTAGTTTCAAATTAATGACAATCTCTCATCCTGTACATCACCCGCTTTTCTTCCATCGTCCGCATAAGAATCTCCTCGGTGCACAATGATGTCACCGAGGAACAATTCTCTATGAAGAAACTCGGGCAGTAGATGTGACACTTGGAATTTTTTTTTTCTCCCACCCTCAAGGTCGATATTTTCCATCGTGATACGTCCACCTGTCGGAGGGATCACGACGCACCGGTACGGGTATAGTGAGAAGCGTGTAGTTGCAGCTGTGCAAATAAAAATAATTCACATATGTTCTAATGCGTGCTTCGTCACGTAGCGAGGGTGGGACTCAACAAAACAACGAAACTTTCGACGCAATTTCGAATTGAATTTTCGAGTGATCTCTAAAAAATGCAGCTGGGAGTCTCGTGTTTCTGTATTTGTTTTGCCATTTTTTTTTGTCACGCACCACGTGTATGTTTCAGTTTTTTTCCCCCTCGAATATCCAGAAGAGCTCGATTGATGAAAGACTTGAGGCTGTTACATAAGAGCTAAAGTATGACTGAGTGAAAATGTTAAGTCCGAGCTCTTATTCTCAGACAGCCCCACCAACCCAGAAAGTGTTATTTGTTTACCTAACTAGGGATGGCCGAACTTTCGAGTAAAAACACTGAAAATACTCATTTGATATAGGAAAATAAGTTTGATGACAATGATCCATTCATTCGAAAATTGGGGAGCATATCTATATTTTTTATGTGAGTTTTTAAGATAACATAACAATGCAGGGAAATCAAAGTAGTTCATATTAACTTAAAATTATACAAAATTTCTTTTCAAAGCTCTAGAATTTTTTTTAATTTAATGAGACGTGGTATTGACGAATACCATTAAAAGGGCGAAATTTGGCATTGTCTGGAACAAACATTGTGGCCACGGTAGCATAGTGGTTAAGGCAGCGGATTCGCAGCCGGCGGTTTTCGTTGGTTCCAGCCTTGATGCCACAAAGACCCCCCATGTAACCGGGGTTGATGCATGTTAAATATATCGAAGCCCAAAGTCCTCCCTTTGGTGTGGTGTGGAAGTTAGGAGAGGGGGATACCAGCTCAGGTTATTAACTTCGGAGGAACCTCGTCACTTGGCTGAGGTTCAGAATGACAAGGTCGCCAATAGCCCTCGCGTTTTTCCTAGTACGACGTTAATGAAACCAAAAACTGGAACAAACCATAAATGAGACCTCAATTATCGATAGTCCATAAGAGAAACATATTTAATTTACATTCATACAAAAAATATAATTTTGCGTAAATTTTGATTACAAAAAGCACTGAATATTGGATTATTTTTGCTTAAAAATTTCCAAGAGTTTGTAGCTAAATCAATTGATCACCTGAAGAGCTTACCTTTTTTTCGTTAGGTTCGAAAATCATGACTCCGATGTACGCAAGAGATCATTTTCTTTTCCATGGGGTTTACTGCCTTTTGTAAACTCGGGTGATGCGCTCCCGGGACACTCTAACACACACACAATCCTTCTTTATTTCGAATTTTATATTTTAAATATATTTCATTTTTTTAAATGTCCAGATCGCAGTTATACTTAGGCGCATTAGGGCCATATCTGGCTCTTGCGCCATTGAACTGCACCATCACTTATTGAAGCGATTGTGATTTTATACAGGATTACATTTAATAATAATTTTGTTAGCCAAGATATTTTTGATATATTTGCGCTTACATTTAAGTTCTTCCTTTTTTCTTTTTTTTTATAAATTTATCAGACACAGTTTTGTCATTTTTATATCACGTGCGTGGTATCGCCTACTTACATACTTTCTCCCTAGGTTATTCGAATTATAAATACATTAATATTATGTCATTTCGAAGCCATTTCAAACCTAATTTTTCCGCAATACGATTTAAAAGAAGCAAATACCACCCTTTATCATAATACATAGAATATTTCGGGTAGAATTACTGTTAACACTTCCCGAGTGTTTGTGCTATATTTGTTACATTTTCATAAAACGGTCATAAATTCGGAAGAAAGCGTTCAAATTTATTCATACGCAATTTCAGTTCGTTGAACCTAAACAGAAGCGAGTGTTTTAGTTTTGCGACAGGACGGTGATAATGTGCGACATTTGGCCAACAGGGGTGTAACTTCATGCCGTGGGAGCGTATCGAATTCGATTTATGCCATTTTTTTTAACCTTAAATATCAATTCAAAATTTGGTCTTTAGGTAAAGTCATGTATAATTTCTCAATTATTAACACTTTAACTAGTAAGTTTACAATGAGTGGGGTTCTTCAGAAGCTCCCATACGCTTTGAAAAGTGATCATAAATCATTCGAAAATATATTTCATTTCGCGCTGTTTACAATCCTTGTGAGTACAAATGCAACGGTGACTTTTTTGGGAAGCAATTGTCAGAGACAAACTCTCGGCACAATTTTTCAGATAGAGAAACGACCCAACATTCATTATGACTTCATTCTCGTATGAAGAACAGCACATTTTACGAAACGATTAATTTCTGTTACAATTTTTCCATTTTCTTTCCTGTATAAATCATACGGTACACGAGTGGCCGTGATCATGACCACCGTTATTTACGTGGAGTTCGAGCCCTGATGCCACGAAAAAAAAAACGATGTGTAGTGGGGCTGATGCATGTTCAATTAGTCAAGGCTCAAAATCTTTGCATTTGAATGGAGGGTGGGGAGTTAGGAGAGTGAGGTATCAAGTCAAGTGGCGTGCCTTAACAGTGGTTTAAAAAGACGAATTCTGTTCGGTACATTAATAAGCTATCAATTTGTATACAATACAGGCCAACATGAATTCGTTTCCTGTATTAGATTCTAAACCTAATACTGGAATTTACCTTCTAAAGTGAAAAATTGCGCCTTTTAAAAATATTTCCAAGCTTTGAGGACTGTTTTATAATAAGTGGAGCCACGGTAGCCTAGTGGTCAGGGTCGCAGATTCTCGACCTGCGTTGTTTCCGTCGAGTCGTAGGTTCGAGTCCTGATGCCACTAAAGACCAATCGTGTAGTGTGCCTGATGAATCTTACATCTGTCGATGTCCCAAGTCCTCCCATTGGCGTGGTATAGAAGTTTGCAGAAGGAGGTGCCGGCTCGGATATCGTCCTCGACACTTGATTGAAACTAAAATAACGAGATCTGTCGCCTCAGTAGTTCTCGTGTCACTTCTAAATGCGACATTAACAAACAATCATTTCAATATTTGAAACATGGGATTACACATATAAATGTATTTTAATCTGAAGGGTTTAATATTTAACTTAGTTGTTAAGAACTTTTTTTTCTTCTTAACCATAGAAATAGCTTTGAATTTTACTGTGTCTTCTGAAAAAAATTTATGAAATGCTCTAATTTCTATGATCCATTTAAAATGAAAACTTTTGGTAAGAGGACAAGGGAGTAAACGTAGTGGTCTCCAACAGAGCCGCAGGAGCATAAATTTGTATTTTTCAAATTAAAACGATTTAATTGGATTTATTTATTTCAAAATATATTAGTTATGTGAAAATGTTGTATAACACTCATGGTAGCCGCGGAAGCTGAGTAGTCATGGCCGCGAGCTCATGACTGGTGTTATTTCCAAATTTACAATGCCAATTTTATATTTCATTGCTTCAAAAACTGCGAATTTTACATTGTTCTAATATTCCTTTTGTCATCTGTATTTACGATTTAGAAGTAAATAGGTTGGTGTTGGAATCAGTTCATTACGAGCTTGCAAAAGTCTCCGTTTAGGTTCCAGATTGCCTTATATATCTGGAATATTTAAGTACAGTGTAATGAACTACTAGGTGTGTTTTTAAACAAGCTTAATATTATGCGTTAGAGTTTCCGGTGTATCTCATTTTTTTTTAATTCTTTATTCTACGCAATCCTTTAAGCAATCACCAATAGAAGTTATGTTTCGTTTTCTCTATCATAGCTTCCGAAGCGTTTCTCCAACGGTCCACGGAAGGAAACGAACTCGATTCGTAAATTATATGGGACATAAAGACACCGAGGACATAAGCGTTCCAAATCACGAAATATAAAATTTTAATGAGGTATCTTCCCAGAAGGAAAATCAGTCCATTTGTGTTCATCCAAATATCTACGGCGGATCGTATTTCACCGAAATTAAATCGATGGGAAACAACAGTTGCGCTTCTCATCGGAACAGTATTAGTTTAGCTTCTTTGCATTAAGGAAATGCTAAGAATATAAAATTTAAATTTCAGAATGAATCGTAACTCATTCCGATCGAGACTAGGCGAACATCATATATTATTCTTCTATTCCCCTTCGATTTACAAGCAAAGCAACAAAATGATCGTCTTTTATGTTTATTAATTTCATTCCATTGTTCCATTTGCCTGAAATACCGTTTGCCAGCAAATGTTGGAAGCATTTTTCTTTCGTTCTCACCCTGGCTTTGTTTTAGGAATATTTTTGCTCATTGTTCTGTTGTTGAATGGTTTATTTACTCTCCCGCGCGTTATCCTCGGCTCATTTTTATGTGAAGTGCAAATAATCTCAATCTGTTAGGTTACATCCGTAGGAATCAATCTTCGATTGATTCGATTAAAAATGCTCGAGTTTGTAAACAAACCGAATCAGAACGCTGCTCCAAACCGACTTAATTCGATTGTAACAATTATTCGATGCATTCTTTCTTCTTCACTTGACTGCCTTTAGAACATTTCGGTAATGATAATTAGGCTAATGCTTGGCTGAAGAAAAATTGCTTAAAGAATAAACCTTCAATCATTTGTAATTATAAAAATCTTTCAGACAAAGGGCGTATTTTGTAGCAATTTTCGAAGTTTGATGTTTTTGATTTCAAGAATGCACTATTATTTTCAATTTTTCAGTACTTTCCTTTTAGTTTTTCTGGCTTTTATTAAATTTACGAGGGGGGTTTAGAGAAAGGAGTGGGGAAACTCACTGTCCTTTTTCTATGAAGTCTATGAAAAAGACGCCCTTTGCATCCCAAAGAAACAGTTATCACTTTTCCAGTCACTTTCATTGGAGCAGGTTTACCAGATGCAACCAACTGCAGATTTTATCGATGGTGACAACGTGACGCTGCACCCATCAAAACTAACCCATGAATCAGTGCCAAATTTGTTTTTGTGTCGCAAAACAGGTGGAAGCTTTGGCAACGATATCGTGGCTGTGGTAGCCTAGTGGTAACGGTCGCGGACTCGCTGCCGGTGGTTTTCGTCGAGTTGTGGGTTCAAGTCCTGATGCTAATAAAGACCCACCGCATAACTGGTGCTGATGCATGTTAAATCTGTCGAGGTCCCAAGTTCTCCGAATGGCATGATGTTGAAGTTTAGAGAAGGTGCCAGCTCGGGTGTCGTCCTCGTCACTTGACCGAGGCTCAAAATTACGAGGTCCATCGCCAATAGACCTCGTGTTTCTTCTCAGTGCGACGTAAATAAGACAATCACTTAGCAACGATATCTACCATCAAGAAGGCATACTTTTTCGACTACTCGCATATGTATGTCTTGGATGGACCGGATGTCTAATATCTCGGATCACTTCCTGAACTCAAAAAACAGTGTGAGGTTGTATAATTGCCCCAATATTAAACTTTACTCCCTCGTATTTTAAATAGCGTATTTTAAACGCGTATACCCATTTATTATTTCTGATAATATTGATTATTAACTTTGCATGGAGAAAAGCAATATAAGGGCTATTGGCGACGGACAGGTCATTCTAAATCTCATTCAAGTGACGAGGGCGATACCTGAACTGACACCTCCCTCTCCAAATTTCCACACCATGCCAACGCGAGGACTTGAGGCCTCGATCAGATTTATATTGTATCAGCTCCGGTTACGTGGTGGGTCATTGGTGGCATTAGGAGTCGAACCCACACCTCGACAAGAACAGCCGGTCGAGAATCCGCGACCCTGATCATTAGGCTACCGCAGCCATTTGAGCCTCGGTCAAGTGATGAGGATGACACTTCAGCTGGCACTCCAAACTTCCACGTCATCGCAACGTGAGTACATTGATCTTCCCCAGAATTAGCGAGCATCAACCCTGCAGCATTTAGCGGCATCTGAACTTGAACCCATGACTTGACTGAAACGATGCCGGCTATTTAATAAATTTTAAAGTAGTGATAATAACACTGCTACTGGAACGTATAAAAACAGTAAGTAAATGTCACAGTTCTAGATGTAGGATCCAGTGCAGCACCGCGGACGTACAAAGTGCCTTGGCAAGCTTCCGCACAAAAGAAAAAGTTGAGGTGTAAACGAAATAATTGACTGTAAAAGCAAGTATATCACTGAAATAGATTGTATGAAAATATAGTACAAGTCTTAGATGACAACATTAAGTATCATCTATGACTTGCGCTTTATGACTTCAGTAAATGAAAAAAATTCGAACAAAACCTAGAGTTAGAATTATATTTTATTTTTTTCAAGGAACAATTTTAGTAAACAGTGATTTAATTTTTATTGCACATTTTGAACAATGTCTTTATTAATATTTATCCTGGAAACAGAGCCAAGATAAAAAAAAAAACTTAGAAAGAATTTCAATCGCCGAAGGGTGAAGAGATTTCATTTTCACACAGTTGAATAAACGATTTTACAGCCAGAAAATATGCTATATTTACGATTATCGTCATTTTTACCCATTTTTTTAAAATTATTTTTGCTTTTACACAAATCCAGCTGCTAATATTCGAGCTCTTCAATTCATACACATTTTAAATTTCTCTTTAAGATAAAAATTAAACCACTTCGATCCCTTCCCGGTTAATTAGCTTTTTCGTAGCTACAGATGAAGCGGAAAAGAATAATCAAAATCTATTATTTATCCGAGTTAAACGCTCGTATTAACCAATAGGGTGTTAAACGAGATTTCGCTCGTGTTCTAAACAGAAGTGTGAACTCCCAGAGCGTGCGTTCACCCGTGCGAGAGATTCTAATTAAATAGTTTCTGGTCGATGGAGCTGAAACAGGAGACCTCTCCTTTTGGGGCGATGCTATACAGAGAGAGAGAGGGAGAGAGACACTAATAGATAAATAATTTGCACAACTCGAGATTTGAAAACGAATTATTGAGTACTCTACTCCTAGATAGGTCGATGTTTAAAACAACACCCGTGTAGTTAATGCTAACTTTGAATGATTATGCGTGCTAGTTTCAATTAGGCAAATCTTGAAAGCTGCCTGGTTGTGGAAAAGTTAACGAAAAGGGTTGCCTATATTTGGCTAGTGGAGCATCGATCTCGTGGCCGATAAAAAATAAGAAGTCAAGGGTTCCGTATCCGATCCCATTGAAGAATTTCATATTTTGTTGTTGTAGCAAATATTTTCCGGCTGTCTATTTCTACTAGCCGCAAAAATTCTTTAACCGCAGTCAAATGAACCTCGTAATTTTGAGCCGCGATCGGATGACGCGGTCGATAATTGAACTGGCATCCCATTCTTCGTATCCATGCCAATGAGAGAACTTTAACCTATCATCAACTTTTCTGCACACGATGGGGTATTTTTGGCATGAAGATTCGAACACAATGCAAGGCCGAAGACTACCTTGTGGACAACTGAGTTTTGATCTTTTGTACCACACAATGTGGACTCGACTTTCTCGCGTGAATTAGGATAGATAGCTTTTTATTAATGTCGCAAGGTTATTGGCAATTGACCTCTTTATTTTGAACCTCAGTCAAGTGACGAGGACGATACTTGAGGTGGCACTTCCCTCTCCTAACGTCCACATAACACCAACGGGAAGACTTGGATCCTCGACCAGATTTAACGTGCATCAGCCCCTGTTACATGGCGGTTGTTCAGAGGCATCAGGTTTGAGCCCTCGCCTCGACAAAACCGCCGGCCGAGAGTCCGCGATCTAGGCTACTACGGCCACTGATGTAGTTTGGCTGATGAATGAATTAGTTAGGATTTCTTCTCAACCTCTCGATTGGCTTGGTTGGACTTACATCTTTATAGAGTTTTCTGGGAGTCGGATTCTGGAATTTAGAGCCCTTGTCAGATGTCGCCTTACGAGTCGGTATCCCCTGCTCCTAACCTTCTCGCAAGGCCACGTTAAGAGTTTGAGAGCGAGTTGAATGTATCGTTAAGCTGCTTCCATTGTTCCTAAAATCTTTGGTGCATTGGAGAAGGGAATCTATGAATCGACTGAACCATCTACGACCTTGCCATTCGAGCGCCAACTTGACTAATGTTTCAAATGTCCGACTTACATCTTACACATTTTTTTAAGCAAAAAGTTTAGAAAACGTAGATGAGTTTCTCATTTTTAAAATTTATTTAATGATGCATATTAACACGTTCAAGACGATGAAAGTATCAAAACAAACATTTTAATAACCAATCATACATTTTGATATTTTATTGACTTTAAGCAGCCAATTTAGTTTATAGTATTATTTCCTCGGTTATAAGAAACAGTGCGGTTAACCAGAAATTTTTACTGGCCATTCCAGGCTTAACAAAAACTCGTGCCAATTTGATTACTAACCTTTCTTTCTAGATCTGAATGACATTGATTTCTTAAAAGTCGTCGATTGAAATTCCAGGAACTATTGGCATTAAAATTTTTTTCGATTTCTTCTTTGCGTTCCCTTAATTAGGATGAATGTTAATTTCTGTGAATTAATTTTTTTTTAATTTTTCGCTTGCAAAATGTTAGAAATGAACCTATAGCAAACGTCTTCACTGCATTTATCAATACCATTATTTATATAATGCTAACAAATTGTTGCTCTGCTCAGAGCATTATAAATATAATTTCGATATAATTTATTTCTACATTTTTATTGATTTAAAATTGCCTAAATTAACTTCGGAAGTTAAAACGTTGCTTATAATTCAATAAATGAACTTGGATGTTTTTAAAACACATAAAAAAATGGGGAGGGGGAATAAAATTAAGTTTTTTTTGAGGAAGGAGACAAACTATATTTGATCACAAACATCGGCGTGAATAATTCGTAATGAGTTACTGCAACAAAACTGTTAGTGGTGAATAAATAAATAATGTTTGACTCTTGAAAGGGTTGAAAGAATACGTTGAAGAGATTGAACGAAAGAAGGAAGGGGAAGAAGTTTATTTTCCCTTTATTTGATTCCTCAAAAGAGGGCAACTTCAACATCGATTTTGCTCCAAATACAATGTACTGTATTCGTTGCTGTCGCCATCTAGCGCTTAAAGTAAAGATTAGAAACGAATCCTGTAGATGTTGGCATTTTATTCCCGATAAATTTGTTATCAAACTGCAAATAAATGACTTCATTATACGCTTATGCTTTAACTATTTATATGTTAGATATTGAAAATCTTTTGAAAATTGATTCAAAGTTCTCAAAAATATTTTATATTTATGTACATTTTATTTTAATGTAAAAAAAAATCTCACAAAAATGTTTTATTTAATCTTAGTTTAAAAACGAACATTCCGAAAGAAAGATTATTTATATTATAAGTTTCCGTTAAAAAACTTAATGCATGCAATACATTCTTACACATAATACTACTTTTTTAAAACTGCTTCAATAGTTGGTTTTATATTGTCAATATCCCATTTTCTTTCCTTATTTTTACAAGTATAATTCGAATGAGCTTTTTATATATTTAGAAGGAAAATTAATTCAAACTACAAATTCATTATTTCTTAGATATTGAACTATTAAAGTAAAATTCCTATGCTATATTGATTATAATTTCAATGGCGTTCCTGACAATTTTTCAAAATAAAATACGAAATGCACGTGACTTATTAATTTAATATGATTTCTTCCAACTGATTCACAATAGTTTCAGTTTGAATTGTAGTTGCCTCATTGAAGTATAGAGTAGAGAATAGATTAATTCGTAAAGATTTAATTTATTTTCATTTTATGGCAGCAATAATTACATTTAGTTAAAAATATTTCTCAATTTTATAATTTATTGTTTGCTTTGATTATAATATTTGATAAAAATCTAATTGTCTTATTCAATACTTTGATCGTTTGCTTTAATTTTTATTTTTAATTGAATAATTTTTTAAAAAGTGAATACTTTTGATGACTAAATCCGTTCCTTGCAAAAATTTGTAGATAGTATATTAGTGTATTTATTATTATTATTTTATTTCTCTTCAAGTGTCCATGTGCTTGTCGATTTTTCCACTTAAATAATCATTTTCCTCTCTTCAGCTAAATCAGTTATTTAAATTTAATTATTAAAATACAATTTATTTAGCCCTCGTATTGTGCAATTATCCCTTTTCGCTTATTTTCCTCTTCATTTACAATGCGGCCGCGGGAGAAGAGCGATCATGACATCGAACTCGTAGTCGGCATTGTTTCCGTTGGATCGGAGGTTCGAGTTCTGATGTCATTGAAGACCCACTGTGTAGCAGGGCACATTAAATCTGTTGGAGCTGAAAGTCCTGGCGTTGGGATGGTTGGTAGAGTAGTGAGTAGGTGCCATCATGTGTCAACCTCGTCACTTGACCGGGGCTCAAAATTAGAAGGTCCAACACCAATTGTTCTTTGAGTTTCTATTAAGCGCAACGTTAATAAAGAATCAATTCCAATTTCGAAACCTTTAGAACTGCAATCCTTCAGGCGTATTTCTCACGCTTCAATCTTTATCGCCAAGCATCCACGTAAAAGCATGCACAAATAACCGTTGCATCACGATTTATGACCAATTTCCTTTTACGACTGTGTAAAAAGGGACGAAAAGGAAAATAAATCCCTCCGGAGATAAATGTAATGCGTTTCAACACATAAACGCAAATGAACTCTATGTGACAGAACTAATATTTTTAATGTCACATTGCAGACGTTTACATATTTTGTGATAATGCCTCCAAGTTTCAAGTTACTCAGCAATACACTCTTTTTAAAGAATAAAACTAGTTTAGTATTTACAACATCATTTGTTTTATTAACGTCGAACGAAAGAGCAACATAAGGACTCTTGACGATCGACATTTTGTACATAGGTCAAGCGACGACATTTTTGTCGGCATTCGACTCTCCACGCCAATGAGAGGACCTAGAGCCCCGGCACATTTACACGTAGCACCCCTTGTAAACGACGCGTCTTTAGTCGAATCAGGGCTCGAACACGTGGCTGGACTGAACTACGCTGGCATGAACTGTCGACTATGACCTCTCAGCTACCCGAGCTATTGAGGGAAGACAGCTTTAAAGGACGAGCAAAAAAACTTACTTCGCGTAATTGGGTATTGTCTTAGTATAAAATCTTATCAGGAAAGCGCATTTTAGAAATTTTATGAAAACAGTTTCTTGCAATAAATGTTACTTTAGTCCCTATTGAACGCCTTAGATTCATTCGAATTTTATGGATCCTTTTCATATCATTATCATCCATGTCCTGGTTCTGAAGAAAACGAAAGTTATCAGGACACCTAAATCGATTTTTGATGGTCCAATTTCATTTAATTTCATAACACAGTAAAATATATTTTAGAGTCCTTAAAGTGTAAAACAATTTTAATGTACAGTGACTGAATGTAAAGGTTTTTGGCGCAAGAGCAAAATAGGGCTATGCTGCACAAAACAAGATTCAAATGTGGTCCAAACGTGAAAAAAAGACAAACATTGGTTGACAAGAAAGAGGGTGGAAAATAGAGAAGGATCGCTTGGGCATCCCAGGAGAGCGTCACCCGTGTTTACCAAAGACAGTAAACCCCATAGGAAAGAAAAAAAATTACTAGGTGCCTCGGGGGTCATAATGCCCGTATTTACCTAAAGAAAGTAAGTCCCTGAAGTCCCCTGATATTAATCCCAGGAGCGGGGTTCTCAGCTATACTCCCAGACGCTAGGTACCCATTTTAGATGTATCTTACGACATGCATGAGCTACAGTGGGACTATTCTGTCATAGCCGATCACCACACGGGTTCAATTGTGCCGAATGCGAATGAACTCCTTCACCACATAGTTAATACGTCTGTTATATATTTATACATAAATGAAAATAATTTTAATTAAATAGGACGTCAATAAGTTCCATCATTATTCTCAAAAAATCGCGATAAAAGAACAGATTTTCATAATTGCAATAAACGGAAAATATTGGTAGAAATAAGAAGAAAGTTTTCAGAAAACAAATGAAAATAAAAATGCATCTTGCTCAAACGCATTTGATAGCAAATAGTTAACAATATAATCGTAATCCTTAGTTTGCTCTTAGTATACATATGAAGGATTCTGAAGGAATTTTGAATCTAGTTCTTTAAGCAGATGGAAAGAAACACCTGCTACTAAAAATAATCTAAGGTTCTTTATTTGTAATGTGCAAAGCAAAATAAAAATATTCATCCATTTTTTTTTCTGAGATTCTTTTTCCGATTATGTAGGCTGCTTCATCTAATTGACGTAGAACAATTTCATTTTCCAATATTTGTTTCCTAACTCAAAAGCCATAGGACAGTCCATGGACGTTTCGTGAAAATAAGAAACTAATATTTATAATATTGTGTTATTATTAGTATATTCAGGGGATCCACGACCTTCTTCAAACCCTCAGTCCGACATTCACAGCCCTTTGTTCTTTTGAATTGCGAATACATAAAACACCTAACTCCCCACATCTAGAAGTGGCTATTGGAAATTAGAAGTGGGTTGAGGGGATAAAATTTACAGCCAACAAAAAATAAGAGGAAAGACACAAAATATTAAAAATTTAGCTAAAAAAAATGATAAGTTTTTGTCGCTTTCAGAGCGGAAGTCGGTTATATTGTGATGGTTTTCGTTGAACAACAGGGCTATTGGAGACGGATCTCGTAATTTTGAATCTCGGTCAAGTGACGAGGATAACACCCGAGCTGGCACCTCTCTTAACTCCCACATCACGTCAATGGGAGGATTTCTGATCTCGACCAGATGGATTGTGCATCAGCCCCGGTTACACGGCGGGTCATTTAGTGGCGTCAGGGCTTGAACCCAAGATTCGACGTAAGCCGCCGGCCGCGAGTCTGCGATCATGACCACTAGGCTGCTGCGACCACATTTTGGACATAGAAATAAAAGTTGACAGCTTATACTAATTTTATTGTGAGTTTAGTTTAATTTTTATTAACGTCGCACTAGAAACAACATGAGGGTATTGGCGACGGGCCTCGTAATTTTGAACCTCGGTCAAGTGAAGAGGACGACACCTGAGCTGACATCCCCTCACCTAACATTCACGCCACGCCAAAGGGAGGACTTTGGGCCCTGACAGATTTAACGTGCATCAGCCCCGGCTACACGGCGGGTCTTTAGCTACCAAGGATCGAACCCACGACTGAACGAAAGCCGCCGGCCATGAATCCGAAACCATGACCACTAAGCTACCACGACCACAATAAAAGTAACTATGTAAATTGTATTAATCGAAATTTTAAAAAAAAAACACCTTTCAAAGATGTAATTTTAAAATTTCATTTTTTACAAATAAACAGAAGTATTTCGAGAATTCAAATATGATGAATGATAATTTCATTAAGAAACATAATTCATTTAAAATTTAAAAAAAAATACAAAAAATATACAATACATACAAATATCAATAATTGGTTGCTCGAAACAGTGCAGTCAATTCTCTTATAGAAATAAAGGTGTGCAATATAAAATAAGTTTCTTAAAATCTAATCGCCGAACCTTGACGCATGCCAATTTTCCAATTAGTAACGTTTCTAACAATTAAAGAAAGGAAAGGTGATGAGTGGATTAGACGACAATGTCTTGTTTATAATTCCTAATTTTAGGTGGTTCAAAAAAATGGAATAGAAATTTTATTTTTCGTAAAACAGTGGTGGATTGATCGCCCTCTTCTCCCCCAATCGCAACCATTGTCCCCATCCACACTGCACCAACGTGAAGACTTTTGATTCCAGACAGATCCAACTTGTGTTTTGAATATATAGTGATCATTTCAAGCTGTTCCGCTTTAAAAAAAAACTGCTTTTCTAGAACTATACTTTTCATAATTAGAGCAATTTTTCAAATTATTTCATAAATCGACCGCCGTGAGAAGAGTCCATATCAAGTGACACTACTTTTCTATCTCATCTTCCGAATGGGTACAAGACAGAGTCGGCTTGGTACGTTGTCCAGTGACATTGTTTACCTGCCCTTGCTGTAGAAGGCAACATTCCTTCTCTTCTCAACATAGCATCGGTAAATAAACACCAAATCACAGGAGCACAGATTCTGTAGTTGACAGCCGTAATGAAAGTTTATTTCTCATTTTAATGAAATGAGCTCGATTATCTAGAAGCTAAATCCAGGTTTTCTCCCTTCGTGGTCAATCTATATTCCCATAAAAGTGCAGTTTTAATTCACTTTGAATTATCAACAATTTTATCTACTTCGATAAGAATTGCAAGAGTTCTTACAGTTGATTCTTTTTTTCCCCCTACACTATGTAGTGAATTAGAACTTCCTCATATCTGACAATTTAGATATATGTAGCCTGTTCTGACTGGATTAAAAAATAACGTTACTCCACCTATCGGTATGAAATTTAAAAAGCCAAGGGGAAATACATGAATCATATTCCTTTCCCATTACTTTGTGCTTCAATCTGTGATCCACATCAATGATTTTTGAGCTCTTTCGACCATCCCGATACTCTCAGGATTTCAAAGAGAGGACCCACTATCTTGTTATTTGAAAATGGTTGGTTATTATAAACATGTCCGTATTCGTTGATTGATTACTTATTGACATCGCACCTGGTAGTAACATGAGGGCTGTTAGCTTCGTCATTTTGAATCACGTCCAAGTGACGAGATCAGAGTTGGCACCCCCATCTCCAAACTTCTACACCACACCAACGTTTGGTTGACTTTAAACCTTGACTGCCTTAACGTTCATCAGCTCTGCTACACGTCGGGTATTCAGTGGTATCAGGTCTTGAACTCACGACTCGATGGATACAATGCCGATCGCGATCTCGCGTGACCATGACCACTTTGCCTTCCACGGCCCAACATTTCCGAGAATCCAGCACCAACTACGTTTTCAAAATGAAGCCGTTTCTTATTGCTGAAGCACTTGTCTTTGATCCCCCAAACCAGAAAGGATCGGCTATCTACTGTCGATGAAAATGTTATCATACCAAGGGATTCGAAAACACTTTTAAAACTACTTATTTTTAACTATCACAATTCATTTCTATTCCACAATTTACACCCCTCTTCAGTGCTACCTATGTATGAGGTCGGAACCATCCACTTCTCCGTGACCGACGAGAAAGCATTTTTTGAGATGTGAGATGTTTTGAATAGAGGATTTCTTTCAATGTTTGGAAATTCTTTTTTCGAAACATTTTGATTCGCGAACGAGAAAATATTTAGTATTTGGATAGTCTTCAGAAGCGGAAAAATATGTGTAGAGTAAGTTCAGAGGAAGTGCACGCATTAGCAATTTTTTTTTTCGTTCTACTGTCAAGTTACGAATAGCAATGCTCCTGAAGATGTTTCTCTTCAAGTTCTTTGACCTTAAATCGGAGCAATGCCTCCTCACCACTATTCAAAAGATTGATGGAGAATTCATATGATCGGATTTTCTGTGGCAAGAGGCGACGAAACGATACCACACTTTTCTATTCTGGGGGAGGGTCATTTACGATGTGGTTCCCACTCGCCTCGAAAGTAAGAATACTAATGACACGAACCATGGTTCAAATAGCTCCTGTTTTTGTAGACACAAGGCGTTGCTGAAGGAAATAGGTGTTCCCATCATATTTTACCATTTGCGCCAAAATAATTTGACACTGATCATTGCTACCGCGTCGAGTTAGTCACCATTGATGGGATCTAAATTCTTGTTGAAACATCGAAAACAGTCAAAACAATGGGTTGCTTATAGGTTGAATTTGCTGCAAAGAAGGCGAATACGGTCGGAAAAAGTGACTAATTTTCGGGATGTGAAGGGAGTCTTACTTATGGATTTCTTAGAAAAAGGAAAATCGATCAAGGGACAATACTGTAGTGAGTAACCCCATTCACATTTCCCTTTCCTTTCAGGAAACTTTTTGAATCACCCTCAAAAGTAAAGAGGGCAAACAAAAGAAAAACTCTTTCTTTAAAAATTTGTTCTTTTTAAAAAGCGAGAAATCTGCCGATACTGTTCATCTCCTCAAATGGTCGAGATCAGTTCTTTACTGGACACACTGATCATCCTTTTTTCCCCACCTCGAAATCTGTTCTTTGCAGACATATACAGGAAAATAATGTCACTGTTCATCAGGAGCTCATTCTTCTCCTTTTTCTATGGCACGAAGAAAGTGAATCATACATCATTTCTTCAAAGGGAATTATGTGAATCGTATTTTTCTGAGTTAAATTATGTACTTTTTGCTGTCAGTTTTATCTGATTGATTATTAAAATCATACTTAGAATGATTGATTGGTTTTATTAATGGCGCACTAGAAGCAACAGGAAGTCGAAAGGCAACGGAATTCGCAATTTTGAATCTCTGACAAATGACAATACCGAGCTGAAGCCTTCCTCTCCTAACTTCTCCTAACATGTCATTGGGAGGATTTTGAGTCTCGATAGATTTAACATGCATCAGCTCCAGCTAAACGGAGGGCCTTTTGTGCCATCAAGGCTCGAACCCACGACTCGACGAAAACCGCCGGCAGCGAGTCCGCTGCCTTAACCACTATGCTACCGCGGCCACAAAGTTTGTTCCAGACAGTGCGATCATGGTCATTAGGCTACCGCGGCCAAATCGTAGTCACGTGGGTTATCGGGGATATACCTAGGCATTTCGATTCTTGGTCAAGTGACGAAAACAACACCTGAGCTGACATCTCTCTCCCCAAACTTCCACACCTTGATATTGGGAGAACTTGAGACCCCAAGTTACATACGGCGAATCTGCAGTTGAATCAGGGCTCAAGCCTACAACTCGATGGAAACAACGACCGCCGTGAGCTCGAGACGACGGCCATCTTTCTGCTGTCGGATCACATCAGAGTATTCGATGTTCAAAAAATAAAGGTTTATTAAAAATAGCATCAAATAGTCATTAAATAAAATGTACATTTGATGAATCCTTATTTTTTAATGATATGTAATCTCCCACATTTGAGTGATTTATTTATGCCACTATAACAATATTTTGAAGGCGAAAAAGAAAGAAAAAAATTATTCCATATAATTCGTTGTAAAGAACAGCTTTTGCTGCCAGAGTTTCTTGTAACGTGTGACAGTTTTTTAAAATTTAATTTATCATATTATATGATACACAGACTTTATAAAAGTGTTTAGAACCGTACTATGCCAAGAAAGGTCAAACATTGGTGTTATTTGTGTGATATTCTAAACACTCTAATTCAAAATTCAAGGGTGTGAGTGAGTGAAAGTGAAGGTTATTTGCACAAGAGCCAGATGGGGCTATGCTGCGCCGAACAAGACGTAATTGTGGCCTAGATATGCGAGAAAAATTGAAAAAAAAAAAAAAAAAAAAAAAAAAGACAAAAATTGGTTGACAAGAAGAAGGGTCGATAATAGAGAAAAATCGAAAAGGTACCCGGGGCTGCGTCATCCGTGCTTACCAAAAATAATAAACCCCATAGGAAAGAAAAAGATCACTACGGCGCTTCGGGGTCATGATGCCCGTACTTACCAAAAGAATCAAAATTCAAGGGAATTGTATCAATAATGTTTTTATTATCATGAATAGTTCTAGAATTTAGGGGAAGTTTTTAAATTATTAAATAAGGAGGGACTGCTTTACGATGCAAGAGTAATTAAATAAGGATCAAGGAAGTCAATAGTTGTTCAATTTCCCATGGGACAACTGAACTATCTATAAGAATCAATAATGTAAGTTACTTGAACATTTTTCCAATTAATCACGATTAAATTCCAGGATTATGCATTATAATATTCTAATTATATCAATAATTATTCATATTATATGCTAATAGAATTTCCTAAATTGTTACATGTCAGGTACTTGAAAAAAATTTTTTTTGGATAAAACTTTGAAATACTACTTACAATTGAGCCTATTCTCTCGCATATATTAGCAGTAGATATCAATCCCTGTAATGTGTTCTAGTCCATCATGTCTAAAAATCAGATTGCAAATGACTTGCAAAAATTGAAAAATCATGGAGACAACATAATCGATCGAAAAGGAATTGACTGAATTTTCAACGAAGAAAAAGAATCCTATTTATTCAAGAATTTTTGTGTATTTTATAGCAACTGTTTTTTTGCTTTTGGGTTCCGTTGTAACTTTTGGGTGCGAGATGTATGAGAGGAAAACTCCGTTACCTTTTTTCAGCGCTATTTTTGTGATCTCGTATGTTCAGGTCATCTGACCGTGGTTCAGAGCGACCCCGGGCCTCCCTCTAAGCTGAAACAATACGGAATCCGAGAGATTCTTCCCAACGGAGGCGGCGAAGCGTGTGGCTTCATTACCGCGGATTAACAGGTGTCACTAGAACTCTAAAAGGGTCAATCGGTTGCGGCGTGACCCTTTCATTGCGGCCAGGGCACGGGGCGGTTGTAATTCAGAAGTAATTGAGAGTCGAAGATTACATTACACAAATAGGGTGGGTGAGAAAGTTCATTTCGCTTCTTGATTGAATTTCTTGTTGAAATATATATATATATATATATATGCAACTGTTATAATAATATTTTTCGAAATGTTATAATAATTTGAAATTCTGGAGGGGGGACACTATCCCATGAAAATGTATAAAAATTTAATGCAGCTCTAACTTAAAAGAGTGTTATTTTAAAAGTGTGATCTCCTTCAAGCCGTTTTAATTAAACAGGTATCAATATCCTCCAGTTTTTATTCAAAACATACCACGGGTTGTATTTTTATAAAATTCATATTCAAAAAAAGCATTGCAAGAACTTAGCAACAACGAAGTCTGTTGGCGACGGACTCGTTATTTTGAACCACGGTCAAGTGACGAGGACGACACCTGAGCTGGCACCCCCCTCTCCTAACATCCACACCACGCCAACGGGAGGACTTTGGGCCTCGAACAGATTTAACGTGCATCAGCCCCGGCTACACGGCGGGTCTTTAGCGGCCAAGGATGGAACCCGCGACCGAACGAAAACCACCGGCCACGAAACCGAAGTCATAACCACTAGGCTACCGTGGCCACTATCCTATTCTTCAAGCTTCCACACCATGCCAACATAAGGAGTCCCTACATATTTAACGTGCATCCTAACCTCTACGAGATGCATCCACAGTGCAGTGTGCGAGTGCGACTGTTGGATTTAATGGCACAAGATCTAAAGTAGACTATGATGCGCCGAATACTTGTATCTGCAGTGGAATCGCGACTGGAATAAAATAACATCAAACATAAGTTAATGATTCTAACAACTCGACTACCGCCACGAGGAGTCCTAGAAAAGACCGAAAATATTGTAGAAACTTACCGATTCTTAAAAATTGTTTGTAAATTGTTGGGGTTTTCATCGTAACTTTTCTTACTTGAACGCTTTGGGGGGAAAGTGCGGCAAATAGTTTTGAAATGGTCGCGAATCAGCATTGTTTTAACTTTTTTTCTATCCCACTCTAATGAAAATCTGAACATGAAATTTTATTTGTCGAAGAGAATTTATTGAATATTTGGCATTTTCACCAATTCCGTAACTTTTCCCTTATAACTTTTTCATTTATAATAATTTTTTTTAAAAACATGAAATTGAATTTATAAATTCACATTTTTTAAGGTTGCTTTCGCTTCAGATTAAAATCATTTAAAAATCAAAACAATTTTTTTTTGTCAAATCTGACACACACTAATTCAAAAAACACTTTTCACAGATTTAAAAATTTCCTAACATTATAAACCAAATTAGTGCCGATATAACGCGTGTCTATTGAACAGTTTCTTCAAAGTTTAAATAACTTCAATGAACTTTTCACACTCGATTGAGTATTGGAAACAAAACACAGAGCTTTATTCTTTCAGAAAAAAAAAATATTGATTTATTTAGAAATGGGTATAATACGTGGGCTTCGCAATATGCAAGTTAAATAAAATATAATTATAATTCAGGTACGTTTTGAAAAAAATGTACACGTTGATTTTGACTTGCTATATTAACGTCGCTCTCTAAAGTAGGGATGAGAATTGTTCTTACCTGTTCTTATTCATTTTTGAAAGAGCTGTTCTTTGACCTGAACTCTAATCTACTTGTTTTTTTAAATTCCTCAAACAAAGTTTCAAAGACATTCTAATGCATTTAACAGAGTATAACTTCTACATATGACTACTTTACATATTTTAGGAGAAATCAAATCTGGGGGGGAGGAAATCATGCTTTTTATTACATTAATACTACTAAATAAAACGTTATGTTCCAATTTTAACAGCAAATAGTGCAAATAAAGCATGTGTGGTGCAAATATTCTTTACATATTTACAAATTCAGTAAATAAATTGAAGTAAATGCTGGTAAAAAAATAATTCAAAATCATTTTTATGCTATATAGTGCATTATGAATTTTAGGCAAAAAGACAATATTTTTATAAGAAATTAATTATATATATAAAAAATTTACTTCTAATATTTTAATATACAATTTGTAAGATATTATACTCTTTCAAAACACAATATATAATTATGTTTTATTTCAGTGGGCAGAGTATTTGCAAAATTAAATACTAAATGATTAAATTTGTTTATTTATTTTTTTATGTTTCTAGTAAACAAGAAGGAAATTAATAAGGGTACACGTGAAATATATTAAACATCTAAATTCATATTTTACAATTATTTGCTTTCCTAAAACACAGTAATAAAAATCAAAAGAAAGAAAAAAAATTCATAAAAAATACTTGTAAATCACACATTCTCATATTTGATCAAATTCATCAATATATATAATTGATTTTGATCAATTGATTTGATTGAGATTCATCAATATATATATAAACCTGCTGTAGCAAAATATCTTCGAGTTAGTCTTACATTATAAGCCCTAAAATACGCATTCACAATCAAAAGTATTCTTTGGGAGAGTTATATATATTAAAATTTTTATGTATTATGCACACCTTATATGAATGTTCTTTCGTTTTCGAATTGATATCTCATAAAAATTTGAGAATTGTAGAATCGGTTCATACATTTAAAAATAACAAAATAAATTAGACTGAAAATAAAAAAAAAAAATTCAATTAAATGGAAAGCAATTCAATTATTGCTTCCGTTTGATCGTGGAAATCGATTACGAAGCAGACACAAGAACCGAAGATCTGTAGGTCAGAGCCATCCATTTCCAGTTCGGAATCTTATCTTTACCGTTCCTGATCTTGCTCCTTTGACAAATCTTCTAGAAGACTCACAAAAAACCTACAAAAGCAGGTCTTCTGGTTCGAAGATCTGTTTTGCTGGGTCTTGTACCTATCTTTGGAAAGAGCTCGATCGGAAGAGGTTTTAATCCTTCGCTCGAGTTCCCTCGCAGCCGTTTGATCTTACTGCATTCTCGTTACGGCGAGAGCTGTTGGAGGTTCGTAAAATGGCTCTATTCGGGAAACTGTGGGAGAGGAGCATGGGAGTGTGTCGCTATACCTGATCGTCGATAGGGGCATATGGTAGCTGGAGGAGGGGGATTGGGTTTCGGGGCACATTTGCTTGCTTCCAGTATGAAAGAAGGCCTCGTCTAAAAATGCCAGCAATATCTTCTGCCGTGTTCTTAGCCTTTCTTAATACGTCATATAATAAAAGGTTACACTCTTGGGAAGGGGCAGAAAGGGGAAAACGTAACTGAATTATCCGGAACAGTAAAGAACGGACCAATGACTCGGGTGTTCTCGCTCTTTCAGATGAACTGGTTAGAAAAAACAGATCGTTCTCTCGAACTCCAACTCTACTTGCAAGCAACATGAGGGCTATTGACGACTGACTTCATCAATTTGATCCACAGTCTGATATGGCGGATGACACGGGAAATTGCATCTCACCCTACATACTTCCACAACACGCCAATATAAGGATTGACTGTTTTTTAACATCACACGAGTGAGTGTGAGTGATGATGGAAATAAATGGTACAACAGCCAAATATTGCAATTCTGCGCCAGACAAGGAGTGACCGATTAAAGGCATCCTAGTGAACTAAAAAGATCACTAGAATGCTTGGGGGAGGTCGTGATTCCCGTACATACCTAAAGAGGATATCCCTTGAGGACTTATTGACTTTTGACTTATTAGCAACACGAAGTCTATTGGTTACGGACTTTGTAGTTTTGAATCATGGTCAAGTGCCAAGGATGACACACGAGCTGGCACTCCAATCTCCAAAGTTTCGCACCACGCTTGGGGGAAAACTTAGAGTTTCGACAGATTTAACGTGCATCAGCCCTACTACACGACGGATGAGTTGTGACATATACCCCGAATCCCCGATTCGATTGTAACAATGCCAGCCTCCAGTGCAGGATTATGACCCTGAAGTTACCGCGACCAAGGAGGACCTAGCGATCGAGAGATTCAACCTGAATCATCTCCGCTGCATAGCGAATTTCCAAAGGTATTGGGACTCGAACTCATGATTCGAAGGAAGCAACGCCGGCCATAAGCGCACACACATGCACACACACACAAGGAACTTTGGCCGTATTACATTTTCCTCAAATCATTATAAATTAACCATTGGTATGATACAAATTGCGTATAAGTGCCGTATTTCAAAATAGTTTTGTCTTTTTGTGACAAAAATACCATAGTATTAATAACAATCAACTGTTACGAAATTGTTGTGAGGCGAGTGATCTGTAGATCCGTTGTTTTAAATAATGGGTTCACATTCCTTTTAGTTTGACAGCTATGGGTGCATGAGTTTGCAACTTTTGGCAACACTATTAGTCGAAACCAAGCGTATTGTGAAACTGTATCACACACGTCATTTTCACGTTGTGGTCGACATTCCTCCGGAGAGAATCCTTTTTCAACACTAACATTACGATTATTAAGCTAAACTGTGAAGGGTGTAAGCAGTTTCTATTACAAGTTGCGTTGCAACGCAAGTAAAAATTTTTGGAAGATGATGCTCATGTCTAATAATTTTGAACTATGATGCATTTTGAAAATAAAGAAAATTTCTAAAACGATACTGACTTCAATAAGACTTACAGTTAAATTACAAAAATTTAAAGAGCCTGTAGATATTACTTTCTGTACCAAAATAAAAAAAGAATTAATAATTACACAACTTATAAAAATTATTAAATGTAAAAGAAAAACATTAATATTTTGTGTGATATCTTTTTGTATAACAACTCGTAGTCCTCCATTCATCGAAAGAACAAATTGCTCAGTGACATTTGTTGGTATATTGTCCCGTATATTCTGAAAAACATATTTTAGTTCGATTTCTTTTTCTTTTCTTACGGTGTTTTCTCCAATTATGACTTCAATATGAACTTCGGGGGGGGATGTAGGTTTTGAATTTCATAGAACAATCACAATTCGAGCTTTTAGCCAAGGGTCATTATTTTAAATCAGCGGTTCCCAACCGGTGATATTCTTATCCCAAGGAGTACGCGAGAGGTCATTAAGGGGTACGCGAAAAGGAAATGATGGCGTCCACATAAATAAAACAGAAGAAAATAATATTACAAAAATTTAAAGTATTTAAAAGAATTTTTAAAAAACTTGTGGGGAGAAGAGGTTTTTATTAAGATTATCAGTTGTAACATTATCTATTCCCTGAAGCTCGCCTCTGATACCACTCTGAAGAACCTCTTCAATGCCGGAATGGGGAATCTAAAAAGTGTTTAGGCCAGTCACAGTGACGAATACAGTGAATTTTTTTAAAAAACGCCGTTATTTATTTGTTGCCATTTGATAGCACGCAGCTTGTTGAACGGATGTTTTTTTCGTATATATTCATAAAAAATTTAATATATAGAAGCAAATTAAACGTAGTTTTGAATTTGAGATTGTGTTTATCTTCTCATGAGCCTAATTTTTCAAAAATTTGTAAATCAATGCGGCTTCAATACCCCATTAATTTTTATTTTTGTAATCCTTTTGTTAATTTGTTCGATTATTTCAAAAATAAAAAATAAGTATTGTAATTTAATTCAAAATACCTCTATTTTGGACTTTTCGGAACCTTCAGTGGGTGAAACAGATTGTGCGTGTGAGTGAGGTTTGGATTGGTTTGGTTTTATTAACGTCGCATTAGAAGTAACACGAGGTCTATTGGCGACGGATCTAGTAATTTTGAACTTCGGTCAAGTGACGAGTACGACACCTGAGCTGTCACCTCTTCTCCTAACTTCCACACCATGCCAACGGGAGGAATTTCGGTCCCGACAGATTTAACGTGCACCAGGACCGGTTACACAGCGGGTCTTTAGTGGCATCAAGGTCCGAACTCGTGACTCGATGAAAACTGCCAGCCGCGAGTCCGCGGCATGATCACTAGGCTACCGAGGCCTTCTGTGTGTGGGGTGATTAGTTTAGTTTTAGTTTAGTTTTTATTAACGTCGCACTAGAAGCAACACGAGGGCTATTGGCGACGGACCTCGTAATTTTGAGCCACGGTCAAGTGACGAGGACGACACATGAGCTGGCACCCCCCTCTCCTAACATCCACACCACACCAACGGGAGGACTTTGGGCCCCGAACAGATTTAACTTGCATCAGCCCCGGCTACACGGCGGGTCTATGGCGGCCAAGGATCGAACCCGCGACTGAACGAAAACAGCCGGTCGCTAGTCCACGACCTTGACCACTAGGCTACCGCGGCCCCTGTGTGTGGGGGGAAGGGGAATTCTTGATTTAGGGTACGTGGAAAGGAACTGAGTTACCTGCAGGTGCACACACACTGAAAAAGGTTGAGAACCGCTGTTTTAAACCATTGAAAAATTTCCGTCTTCTAAAACTTGGATGAACATTAAATTTTCAACACCATAAATCAACATTGCATCGCATACTATAATGCATCCGCTACAACATTCTATAGTCGCTTTTATATTTTCCGATTTTTGTGCTGTAATTTCCGCAAGCCACAAAAAGCGCCGACCATCAGATCCAAACAAATTAAATACGACTCATCAGTTAAAATAATAGACTCGTGAATTTCCAACATAGTATTTCACATACAGTGGCTCAAACAATTGAGGATACACTTTACTTTCACTTGATAAATCCAACTTTTAATGAAAATAACACATTAACTAGAATAGAAGACGTATTTTTACTTTTACACGTAATAAAAGGGTTAATTTACAGTAAAAATAACGAAAATCAACAAAAAAATATCTAAAATTAAAAGTTTCACAAATATTTGAAGTAAACATAGGCAGATCTTTACTTCAAAAAATTAAGGATACACCAATGAAATTTTTTCGATATATTACAGGCATAGACAGTATCAGTATTTTGTTGCATGTCCTTTGGCTTTTATAATGTCCTCCAAACGTCTTGGTACCGGTTCGACCAATTTTTTAGTGGTATCTGGAGATATTTTATCCCATTCTTCTTGTAACACTTGCTTTAAATGGGCTTTGTTTCTAATCTGGTGTTTTTGGACCGCTGTTTCTAGTGTGGCCCACAAATTTTCTATGACATTGATGTCAGGGGACTGTGGCGGTGTGTGCAATTGCTGTTTACAATGAAAAAGACACCACATTTTGACATTACGTGCCGTGTGTTTGGGGTCGTTGTCGGGCTGAAATATAAAATTTCCATCTAAACCCAATTTTTGTGCACTTTCTTTAAGATTGTTGCGGAGTATGTCTATATAAAGCTTATGATCCATTATACCATCTATAAAAACTAAATTTCCTACCCCATTTGCAGCCATACAACCCCAAACCATGACGGAGCCACCACCATTTTTAACTGTAGGACGTAAATTTTTTGGATCCAAAGCGGTGTTCGGCTTTCTCCAAACGGTGTGACGACCATCGCTTCCAAAAATGTTGAATTCACTTTCATCACTAAATATAACTTTCTTCCAAAAGTTTTCTGTCTTCAGCTGATGAGTTTTTGCAAACTCCAAACGCTTTTTCTGATTTTTTAAGCTTATGAAAGGTTTCTTTCTAGCTACTCGATTGCTATATCCAGCATGTCTAATCACATTTCTCACAGTTTCAGCACTTACACTTCTGCAGATTATTCGAGAAGTTTCTGCAGCTAGTTTGACTGCACTCAGTTTAGGATTAATCTTGATATCTTTTAAAATTTTCCTTTTAGCTACATCACTCAGAATACTTTTCCTTCCTCTTCCACTCTTTTTTGAATTAATCCATCGCGTTTAAATTTCCCAATGATTTTCTGGACACATGAGTGACTTCTACCGACAATTTCAGCTATTTCACGATAAGACTTTCCCTTCTTAAATAACCTTAATATAAATTTTTTTACATCAATACTAGTCTCTTTCCGAGGAGCCATTTTCCATTTAAAATTACAGCTTTATATTCTCATAACCAACTTCAAAAGACAGAAATAACAGTTGAAAAAGTTTAGGATAAAATTTCCCAAACTTAGATTATTAGTAGCAAGCAAAAAGAAATTAAGTGGTAGTTAAATAAAAATTTCATTTGTGTATCCTCAATTTTTTGAGGTTAAAATCTGCTTATGTTTATTTGAAATGCCTCTAAAAAGTTTTATTTTAGAATTTTGTCGTTGATTTTTCTTTATTTTTACTGTTAATTAAACCTTTTGTTATGTCTAAGAATAAAAATTCGTTTGCACTTCTGGTTAAGGTGTTATTTTGATTGAAAGTTGGATTTATCAAGTGAAAGTAAGGTGTATCCTCAATTGTTTGAGCCACTGTATTAAGGACAGTTTTTTGACATTTCTGGAAGGCAAATTGATTTCTATTGATTTGAGGAGTTTGTGGACAGGTAAAAGGCTTCTTATAGTAAGTAGATGCGCATTCATTAAGGTCTTCAACTCTTTTGTTACAAACATTTTGAGATTCTCTTTCACCAATTCCCTCACCCCTCCCCCAAATGTGTCTTTCTGTTTGAGACGAGTATCTTTTGAGGCGTTTCGCACTTTCACAAGGTCTATCCAAAATCTGTGCTACACTACGTAATGCGCCGCTGAATGATGCGTTTGCACACTATGTCAAAACCTTAATTTGGACTCGTGCCGTAAATCACAAATTTCATCAGAATTTACATTATGGCAGCGAACAGTGCAGATGAAATAAATGACCAATTTTTATTTTGACAGAGAAGAAAAATAAAACTATTTCCATCTTTTTTGAGAAATTACCCTCTTTTGCATTTTGTTACTGTAAATTAACACAAAGGGTTATTCAAAAGGAATCATCCGATTTCAAAATTCTATATTTTCAAAAATAAACGACACATAATTATAACTAGCACAAGAATACAAATGAAAATTGTGTAAGTTTTATATTGTGAGCAACAGGTGGCCCTCGTGTGTTCTTCGTGAATCTATTTCATGAAAGCTATTTTAGAAGCTTTCACGGAGCTACTTCGAAAGTAGGATCGGTCTCCGTGGTTAAGATGACTTGATGTTACACAGCTGTCCACCTAAGTTACATCAGATATGGCCCCATGCGATTTTTTCCTTTGGAGATTTGTGAAAGGTAAAATGTATGTGCCCACAAATTTATGTGAATTCAAAGAACGGATTTCTGTGGCTCTACAATCAAATACCATTGATACTTAACAGTGCGTTCGGCAGGAATTCACGTATCGAACTGACATTATACGTGTTCCTTAAGAAAATTATATCGAGCACTTGTAAAACAATTTCCATATTTTCCTTTGTATTCACATATTGCTAATTCATTCTGTGGCTTTTATTTACGAAAATATTGCATTTTGAAATTCTTTTTGAATATATCATTTCTCGGAATACATTTAAGTTTGACTTGTTTCAGTATAAATAATCATTAAAAAGAAGGGGAAAAACGTGTTTAACAGAAGTGAGTAATGCAGTTGAGTTTTCATAATCTCCAATATTTTAAAGCGGTAATTTAATTACTTTTGTTTTGAAATAAAAATGAAGCATTTTTTTTTTTTTTTTTTTTGCTGGAAGAGATTGAAATGGAAAATTTAACAATCTTATCGTACCTGTTCGAGCAAAGAGACGAAGTTTTGTAAGTAACGCAATATATATTCTTTCCGATTTTTTTTAAATAGAAAAAGATTGAATTTCTTGTTGGGCAAAATTACTTTCTAAGCAATTGACTTTTTTTGAAAAACAAGCATCACATTGTGTTATTTTAACTTCATCGAGACATCCGAGTTTCTATCTTTTTAAAAAGTTCGAAATCAATCACGCGATGTTACTCTTCATCTCTTTAGAACAATAAACAATTCCAAAAGAAATATTGTTTAATGTTTATTACATTCTGTCGCACGCGGAAAATACCCGAAAGCGTGTTTTTTGAGTATTCTGCAGAAAGTTCGCCACTTGCTCAAGGGCACCTTTAAAATGCGAATTCGCATAGTGGTTAGTTATTCTTTCGAACAAAGCTCAATTACGCAATGTCAGCGGAATTCCCATTTCAAAGAATATTCTTTTAGAAATCTCGAGACAATTTGAAATTTTGTTGCAGGATGGGCGCCATTTTTGACCACTTTATGCAAGGTTTGATTGTTTTATATAATAAATGGAGAGTGCACATTGTGGAATTTTGTGACTTTTCTTAATCTTTATAATGCATCACAATTCTTTTATTTTTGAAAATTGTCTCATTATACGATGCAGACTTATAAAATCTCGAAACCTGTCTTTCATTACATTTTAATCAAATACCTTAACAGTAAAATTTTTAAAAATCCCTTTCTTAATAGGGGTTATGAACTTTCGTTGGATTATTTTTATAAAATAAAGGAATAAGCAACTGAATTTTAGGTACATATTGAATTGCAGCTATCAATTTAGTAATGAGACTGGGAATGTCAACTCAGAAGGTAAATAAAATTATTCCTAAGCATTTAAAATGAAAAAAATGTTGTTCTACATGATTTCATCGAAGCATATTAAAAAAAAAAAGCTAACTATGAAACACTATATAAAAGTCTTCTAGCAAGAGTGAGGGAGTGATAGCAGAGATTTATGGCGCAAGAGCCTGATGTAGGTATCCTACACCAAACAAGGTGAAACTGTAATTTAAACGTTTGAAAAAAAAATAGAGAAAAGATAAAAGTTTGTTGACAAGAAGATGGGTCGAAATTAGAGAAGAATCGCTAGGGTATCCCGGAAGGGGGGCGTCATTCGTGTTCAACTACTTGAGAAAGAAAAATATCCCCGAGGTATCTTGGTTGGGGGGGGGGGGGGGGATAGATGGAAGTTTGCGTGACAATGGAGATGAAGCGTGTCTTTATTTAAGTGGCTGCAACTGTAAACGAGTGATTTTCCACACTTCTGTAGGAAAAAAATCATAAAAAACGACTACATCATTTTAAAGAAAAATGTTTTAAAAGGAATCAGGATTGTAAGACGATTTTGTTATTAAAGTAAGTTTGAAAAAAGCTCTAGTATACTAAAGCGAACTTAACAAAAGAAAATTTTAGAGCTAATATTTTTCCCCATAAGACGATAAAAGAGTTAGAAATTGGAATAAAATGCATGTCCCTTACCCAAATCCCCCAATGAATTCTTGAGCAATTGATTTATTAAAATGTGGATTAGGAGAAACCTTTGTCTACATTCATTAGATGTACTCTGAGAAAAATTCTGCTTTCTTAGGAATTGCGAGTCAGATAAAGAACTGAGGCAAAAAAAGCAAAACTTTTATGCATAATACCACACATAAATGTTTTATGCGTGGTATTACATACCATGAAAAAGGAATTTAAAGAAACACGGATTATGAAAAACATTTTGAAAAAGGAATTTGAGGGAAAAAAAAGTGTTAGAAAAATTTCGCGAGAATAATAACACTGTAAATTTAATTGAACTAAAATTTTGGACTCTAAATTTATTTTCAAAATTTGAACCAGATCATTTCTTTAAATTGTTCTGAATTTCGAACGGATGGTCAAACATTGTTTTTGCTCGACATCTTGTCACTTCAAAACTAAATAAAGTATTGCGACGCCATTTCTTAACTCCTTAGTTTTTGAACTTACGTCTTTGAGATAAAAACAAGAAAGATATAAATTTCAGGAAGCCTTTTTCCATTTTAATATTTTTATGATTACCATATTCCGCAATAATATCCTCTTAACAAAAGGTATACACCTATCTCGTTTCATTTTGACAGAAAGATGAAACATCGAAGGAACAATAATCTTAGCTACATAATGGAACATAATGCAATCTCAGCTACAACCGCAATCCGTTCTGGTCCATCGGAACGCGAACACTATACTTTACGGTCGCTAAAAGCGCCGATTTAAAAAACGGCGGATGAAACGACTTAAGATGCAAAATCTTCCACTTCTACATCTGTCGTCGCATAATTGTCGAACTATAAAAAGAAAGATTACGTAATAAAAAGAGAGGAGTAAATGTTTTAGAACAACGGAGCCATATTCATTTAGTTACGGCTTTTACAACTCAGAATGTCGTCAGGCGGTTTTTGCTTATCAGTCAGATTAAACTGATGCTCCAATCACAGTGATTTCAAATAATGCTAGACCATATTTTTTGTCTTTCGAGTTTTTGATAATGCGGATTATGAGGCGGAAATTTTAATCTATCTTTTGGGGAAAAAACAGCTGTTTTTAAATTTTGAAATGGGACTGAATATAGAAGAAAAAGTATTAAATACAATTATAAATACACGGGTTTTAAATTCATTTTGCGCAATGAATCAAAACCAGACTTAAAATTTGGAATACTGTTTGGATAATTTTTTAAAATTGCCAATAAAATTACTGATTTTTTAAAAATGGAAGTCATGTTTTGTTTTAAATAATATTGTATGGAGTAATATTTTTTTTGTTGTATTTAAATTAAGTTAGGTTTTGCTGACTTTTTAAGCTTAATTTATGGGGGAAAGAAATCAATTTAAATTATTTCATTAAAATTATTAATGCGTTATCTAAATACTCGTAAGATTAATTTGCTTTTCTGAAAAAAAATTGTTTGTGTGCTGTTTTATAATTCTTTCCCATATGTTCTGATCAATGTTCAACAGTTATTTTAATACACAATGACACACTTTGTTTTCGATTACTTTAGATGTTACGATTTATTTGCTTGCCATTTCCATTGAATATCAAAGAAATGTCTTCCAAATTTTTTTTCCGCATATATTGATATTTATTTCTAAATTTATATATTCAACTTATTTCTAAGACGTTTTTACTCAAGAATAAAAAAAGGATTACATAATAATTAGGACTCGTGAAATTTCCGTAGAGAATTTGGCAGATATGTTCAAGAACTCCCATCTTCTTTTTTAAAGTAAAAACCTCTGTTGATTGTGTATTCAACTTTTCATCAGGATATTTTAGAACATTCTCGAATTCCACGTAAATACATCTCGCAATTTGCAATAGATATAACAGTCACATCCAATTCTGTTAAAAATTTAGTTCCATGGCATTTTAAGCGTGGAAAATAGTTTCAGAATATTGCGGAAATGACTAATATAAGAGCTTCGACATTTTTTGACGTTATAAACTGATATAAGTTGGATGGAACTGTGGAAATTGCATCACAAAATTAGGATTGCATTAACACAAGAAATAGAAAAAATAAAAAATAAAATAACGAGTATATTTGGAGTAAAAATCAAGTAAAAAACTTCTATTTGTTATTATAATAGTAGTAGCTGAATCAGTAGCAATATTTGCGTAACAATTTACCTTGAAATTTTCTAACGAGGTCCTCAGGTCGCCAGAGTTCGCGCAGACGATTCTTCGAGGCAATAAATACAATTAGTTTTTCTTTGTAGACAAGAAAGCGAGAAAATAACACATTTGTCAAAGCAATTTTGTAAACAAATATTCGTCTTTTCACAATGTCGTAGCTGATTGGTGAAATTGAATTCAACAGAACAATTACTACGATAAAAGAAGTTTACTGAAGCAATGGATTTAAAGAAACTGTTGCTACTACTGTTAAACATTGTTCAGGAGGATTTTCAATTCTTCTTGTGGTTACTTCTTTCCGGAAAACTTTATACATCTTACATATAAATTTGAATACACCATTAATTGTACCGCTCCAAAATTGCATAGGGAATTTCGCTGATGTGGAAGGAGTAGTACGGATATTCACACCCAAAAGTTTTTTCCAAGTGTATTTTTGGTGAATTTTGTTTGAAAATCCACTTTTTTTTTTGTGAAATTGTGTTTTCCAGCAGAGGCAATGATTTTTCTCAAGTTTTTTTTTGCCCAAAAGGTGTGTTTTTAATGAGTTTTTTTTTTTTTAACACAATTTGAGTTTTCGAAGTCGATCAAAAAATAACGGAGTCGCATTAATTTTTGTTTCAGACTAACTCAATCAGCCAATACGAGCATCAGCTAACATATTCCCTCGGGATGGCATTTTACTTTTTCTTCCCATTTCCCCCTCTGTGTGATTTCCTAATAAACAATTCTTTTTTTGTTGGAAACCCCGGAGACAGACCTCTTAAACTGCCCCTGGAAGAATCCTATTTTCTTCATTCTTTTCAAGTTGCCTTTGCGAGTAGATACAGATTAGTTTTCGGGAAAATTCCTTTTTAGTAATGAAAATCTCTGATTGAATGTTACTACTATAAGTTTTATTTAAATTTTGTTTTAATCGTGTGTTTTTGTTGTAAATAAAAGCTGTCAAAAAATATGGTCCACGTTCTCATAATCATTCAATTCAGCTACATACAATTTTGGTAAATCTGTTTATCTTTTATATAATCTATACCATTGGTGATATCACTCTGAATTTTTTAAGGTGCACCACTGAGGTGTAGAAGAAGCCGTTAAAAATTTTCACCATTTTTTTTTAAATTCACGGTAATATTTTTCGAGCTCCCTCCCCGTTTTTTTGTTCCACAAATGCAACAATTTTCCCCAATTTCTTTTCATAATTTAATGTTATAATTATTTATTATATGTGGCCCTAAACTATTTTTTTCATTTGTAGTTATTTTGTTTTTTTAACTTGATGTTGAAATATTTTTTCTCACAAAATATTAATAAATCCCTTTTTTTAGTTGTCTAATTTTTAAATTTTATTGCGCCTTTTATTATACATTTTTCCTCAGACGTCCGGAAAATACCAAATATTTCAGCTATATTTATATAATTTACTTTTCCCTTTTATTTACTAAATCATTTCCCCCCTTAGAAAATAATTTGCGGTGCTCTTAAAATTACTCAAAATATTATTATTTAAAATTGGATTTTCATTAACTCGTTTGTTATATTTTTCAATTCAATCTTTCGAAGATCGAATATACTAGCTAGTATATTATAATAGACAAAAACTGTGTATTTCTAAATGTAAAATTTAAAATACCAGACACCAAACTTTCAAAACAAAATTAATCCAAAGCAGAAAATGACGAGTTTGGCTCATCATCGAGTCTTCATATCGTACCGTATATTGACGAGCTACTGTGTAGTATGATAAAAAACAATTTTCTTCAAAATTTATATTACATTGGATCTGTCAATATTGTATACCCTTTCATGACTTACGTAAATGTCAAAGGTCATTATCACATGTCGTTTACCCTTACAGCTACTAGATACAAGTCACAGCCAAATTTTGTGAGTCAGTCGGTCCAGTAAATGTGTTGTAAAATGAAAATCATCATGCCTTGAGAGTAGTGAAGACTTTGAAAATCAAGGTGACTGGGGCGATTAAGAAGAATTTATAATAATCCATGAAGAATTATAAGTCTATTCAAATCAATTATATAATTTCAATTAACAATGAGTGCGAAGTATAAAGGGAAGCATGTTTTTTTTTTTTTTCAATCAAAATTAAATGGCTATTGCATGCAAAAATTTTCATTACTAAATCGTAAACGGGTTCAGTTTGTTTATGAAGATAAAACTTTCATTTCATACAAGTCGCTAAACAAGTATCCGAAAGTTACAAAAATTTGTTTATTTTCCGGAGACTCGTAGAGTTGAACACGTACGGAGAAAAGTGTAAAAGGAAAATATGTTATTTCTTCAAGGTTTTAATGAAAATATATACGATGGACCAGAGAAACATTCTTATTTTAAAAATTAAAAAAATGCATTCTTATTTTAAAAATT